>OMOW01113173.1:0-20209 GCA_900312555.1 Lamprogrammus exutus | reverse complement strand
TAGATAGATAGATAGATAGATAGATAGATAGATAGATAGATAGATAGATAGATAGATAGATAGATAGATAGATAGATAGATAGATAGATAGATAGATAGATAGATAGATAGATAGATAGATAGATAGATAGATAGATTAGATAGATAGATAGATGTTCATTTTTTTCCTGTATAATATAGAGCAATGAGATAATGTATTTCTGTCTCTGGGAAACAGATTGCTGACCACCTTGAATTGAGTTAAACATTGGTATTTTTTGATTGGATTGCTTTTAAATCACATTTGATCTTAGAAATGACATATGCTTAATATAAGTTTGATCCAAATCCATTACATTTAAAAAAACAAACTGACAACATGTTTGAAAAGAGAAAAATCGCTTTGAGAAATGACATGTCTCTGCTGTTAGTCACACACTGAAAATTAGATTTTTGTCCTTTTTTGTTAAAGTAATCATGCATTTCTATCTTCGTATCTACCTGTACAAATCAGCCATAAAAAAAATTCTAATTCCTTATCCTATTGACAGTCCAATTATACATGGGCACAAAGTAGCAACAGTTGGGTACTTTAGCAAAAACGCTAAAGTCAGAATGAATTAATCTCAGTCCAGTCTCTCAGAAGTCACTCATGGTGCAGAGGTAATAGCTTGTCTGGTCCCTTTCCATACACGTTGCATGTAACACTTTCCTGATTATGGAATTTTGCAATTATCTAAGGAGGAGTGACATACAGCTGAAAAGGAGAGTGCACAGTGGTCACAGACTGACCAAGCTTTATTTAGATTATGTAAAATGTCCAATTTATTTGATAAATCTGCATTCCTCCACATACAAAGTTCCATCTTGCACTCAGAACATTGATCTGAATATGCAATGAAATACTCTTTGGAATGCAGTTTACGCTGACATTCTAAATGGTTGGGTAAGTTGCTTTCGTAAGAGGACTGGCCATCTGGAGAGCCTGCCGTTTTCCACAGTGTCTGTCGACCTGTGGGGCAGGCAGCGAGCCAAACAAGGCTGATACAAAAAGATTTTAAGACGTCCCTGACTGTAAGCAGGCCTGACAGCTCCATGAAGGGGGGAGGGGGGATGGAGTGTTTGTGTGGGGGATGAATTATGAGGAAAGAAAGAAAAAAAGCAGACACAAAAGATTTTGTATTTGGTGGCGTAGTATGAAAACCCATCAACATTAGTGCAACAAGTCTTAGTACCGTTAACGCCAAAGTACCAAACATACAGTAGATGTTGCCATTGAGATATATCATAAGGGAGACATGTCATTAAACTATTGATGATTTTTGTGATACAAAATAATATGTCTAAATGCTGACAATCAAAATTTTGAGTTTTATCACAATTTGAATCGTTGGGTTAGATAGGTATTTAATAGATTATAGTCTATATTGAGACAATATTTTGTGTCGTTTACAGTGTGCGCGGGCGGTTAGACTGAGACACTGATTCACAGGCATACGGGCCAACAGGCTGAATGCAAAGGGAGCTTTTTTGGCATATGTTATTGTTTAGGAGGTTTCCCTGGAATGAACGCTCCTCCATGTTTGGCTTAAAGGATCTCAGTTCAATGGCCATCTTTTCTGTGTGTGTTTGTCCCTTTTTAGATGTCACATTTCTGCAGTCAACAGTATTCCATTTTTAATAGAATATAGTGTTTCAACAAGCCCCCAACAAGTACTCCAATGCACCGTCTCAGTCTTTCTTGTTATGTTTCTTGCACATGTTTGGATGGAACAAATTCATTTTAGTCAATAAGTAGGTGACCTCATTAAACTCCCAGCATACTGTAGTCACCATAATTCAACCCGAAAAGAGTCTGATCAGACAGAAAACCTGTGTGGGCATACAGGGCCTTAAAAGCCTTTAACCACTTCATGGTTTCTGTTCACTAAAGGATTGGTCAGCTCCACTATTTCTGATCTGTTACCCCCCTCATATGTATTTCTCTGATTCCCTCAATAATCCGATTCCTTTAAAATCTAAGAAGTAACTCCTTTCTGTATTCCTGCATCCAATGAAATTCTCCTACTCCTCTCATTTAACCAAGTGGGAGCCAATCACTGCTCGCGTCCACTTCACCAGTCCGGTTATCTGCACTTTCAGCACAAAGCATCTAACATTCAACCACCACATGGGGTGGGAGGGGGAGGCCAAGTATGTATGAATGATTACCACCCCTGACCACAGATCCAATCTCCATTTAATCATCGATGCTTTAAAGAAGACTCTCCTGATTGAAGGACATTCAGAAATTAATTGATGTCATATACAAGAACAAATGGGAATAAAGTAATGGGTCTGCGATTTTGTGAGTCAGTGCAGTGTTGTGTTGTCTAATAACTAATCTAGCATTCCCTACCACAGGTTTAGTTTGACCGTAACATAGTTTACTGTCTGGGGAAAAGTGTTTATTCCTTACATTTTGCAAACATTTAATCTAATTTCTCCCTGCAGTTCTTTGAATGATGAATGAACAAGCACCCCATCTTGTTCTCCTGTCATCAAAGGAATGAACATCTGAAATAAAGAACATATTCATTTCTTTTCTGTCTGCATGATTCAGTGCTGCAGTGCAACATAAATTAATTAAATATGACATCATCTGCTTTAGATAATCTAATCTAATGCACAAAAATCAAAGATTTTTTTCACTCAAACTCTCTATGAGTGCTCTCCATTAGCACAAAAAGGCATCTTGAATTTTAGATAAATGGAGAGAGGAGAGTATCTACAGGTTTACACCATCTTGTAAAGTTACATAAGCCACTCTGGGCTCATGACATACTTAAATAAGCAGAGGTTATGTAACAGTTCTATAACTGCACTTTACCATCGAGCAGCAAAGCAAATTAAGTAGGTGCACAGGAATTTACAAGTGAAGCAAAACACTGCAGTGGATTCCTGCTTTTGTTCTCTGTTGCACATTAAGCCGTGTTTTCACATAAAAAAATAAAGGTACAGCTGTAAGGTATTTCCTCCTCTGCTGGTGACTCACAGGAAGCTGAAGGGAAAAGTGAAAAATAAGTCAGAGCTGCACAAACACCAACACGCACAAACACACACACGCGCACACACACACACATACAGTGTTTCTGTTCCCGAACAGAATGCTGGAGAGAAACACAGATTGATGCGGCTGCTGTGTTGTGTGCCATCTATTAAAAGAGGCAGAAGAGTTATTTGTCACTATTCTGTGTAACTGTACCCACTTATAAATTCAGAATGGTTGGTGTTATGAGTAAAGCCTTTCATGGAGTCATTAATATTTGACAGGAAACATGGCTTCTTTTTTTTATCAGAAGAACATTTCTACCATTTCGGTTCTCCACTTTTATGAGAGCCTTGTGTCAAAACGCATTACAGGGTTTTGCTTTTATCTTGCGTGATTATGTTACTGCCGCCACCCCACACCTCCATGTATCCCATCCTCCTGCTCTCAGATAAAGGATTAAAATTTCCTCTTGTGTTAAAAGACAAAGCATTTAGTCATCTTCCTTCATCTCAAATTCCGTCGGCCTCCGTCATCCTCCTCATCAATCACGCTTTTTTCCTTTACCTTTAATCGTCACACCTCAGTTACCTCAAAAAATCCGCCGTGTTAGCACCAATTTACTGCTGCCTGTTTGTAATTTTGATATTTTTTTCTATCAACTATTGAAAAAAGATGCAATCAAGCAAATAATAGCAGAGCAGAAATCTAATTTGTGTCCCTGGAAATGTACAAACCAGCTGTTTTTTAACCGAGTGGCCCTACCTAGTGATTAAAATGAATATTCTGATATATATTGCTTAATATTGCACTTTTTTAAGCTATTGCAAGGTCTTTTGTGCAGAGAGGAACCAGCACATTCTACCTTGTGCAATCTTTAGTCAACAACTAAGTGTTCAAAGGTTAAAGAATCAGAAATACAGTCTGCGTTTCAAGGGAGATTGAAGTTAGAATTTTACCTTTTTCACTTAATATTTATTTTCCCACTTAGGTTTGCAGCCATAGTAATCCATTCAATTTGTAAGAAATCACTCAAGACAAACAGCAATAACAACAATGGCAAACCAAATTGGCACAACAACCTTTTCAGTACAGTATGTATGGATTACCTTCCACCTCTAAGTTTACACATGTCTATATATATATATAGAAAGAGAGCGAGAGAGAGTGTTTATTGAAACTTTACTGAAAATGTATAAACCCTCCTGGGTTTTAGATGATAGGAAATAAATCCCAGTGTGTAACAGCGTTAAACAACAGAAGCTAAAATCAAAACAAAACAAACAAAAAAGTCCCTCCATCATTTTCTTCTTCTCTCCTCCTGTCTTGCTGATGATGTGACTGAGCTGGCAGACTGAGACATTAAACTTAATGAAATAATAAAAATCTTAAAAATCTGACCTCAGAGGTGGACTGGCAGTGCCATAAGTTTACATTAAAGTATGAGACATAAACTGTATGATAATCCCAGTGAAGAATATACCTTAATTCACATTTATCTATACAGGCTTTAGCGTAAATGGACCTTTACACCTGAAAACTGTAATGTTTGTATGTTAAAGCACACATGGCACTAGTTTGAGATACATATAAGATTAAACGTACTGTATGCTGTACATACTGTATACTGTATGTCTCTTCGTGTTAGTAATATATGTTGCTTTAATCCAGATTCTGAGACATGTCTGAGACTGATCGTGGGAGTTTTCATTTAGACATTTGTATAAGGGACAATTTTTGCACTGATTGGCACAAAAGCTTGTTTCATTTCACAGCTCAGTTGGTTGTGTAACTGTGAGTCAGTACAATTGTTCCTACTCTGACAAAGGTTTGGTGGCAGTCAGTCAAAGAGTCTGTGACCATTGACTCATTAGAAGATGCTTAGGTAATAACTATAGTGTTGCATTACACAGGACACACTGAATTTTTACTCATTCAAAAGCTTCACATTTAACAAGAAAGAGAAAACTTCCACATTAAACTAAACACCTGAGACAGCAAGGACGAGCTGAGCACTTACTCTACACAGAACCAGCTCGGTGAATAAAGGAGCATCAAATATTTATTACATATAGATGTATTAATCATAAATATTTATTAGCACAGGAGTCTTGTGTTCCATGGAAATGTATTGACAGCGTTGGCATAACATTCTCCAATTATTCAGCAGAGCAGCCAGTGTACAGCAGAAAGAAAACAATTCCTCTTATAAGTGCCACTGTAGGTTCTGATCTAATATTCTGTGTATAAATCACAACTCTTATCCCTTAACAATGTTGTGTTGATTTTCAGTGGTAAACAAAATAAGGGAATAAGTTGATGCCTGTCTGTCTGGTTTCCCATGTGTTTTGTTTTTTCGTCCAGTTTGTGCTTTTCCTATTTAATTTGCTTGCATTTAATTGTGCATTGAGGTGAAATTTTGATCTAAATACTAAACTAACGATAAAATAAGCTCCAAAATGGAAATGGTTTGTTTTTTTGAGTCTTTTTTTGTTCACTAAATTACCTATTTAGGTTCTCTGATGTTGACCTGACATTTTTTCAACATATTAATCCTGTACTAATCCTGCACTTATCATTTCAGTCCTCTGTGGGCAGAAACGTAGTCTAAAGAACACAGAATTAAACAGTCATGCTTATATCCACTTAGCAACAGGCTCATCGTAACAGTTCCTTTCAATCTATTATTTTCATCCATAATGTGCACAGGTGCAGCTTAATTCATTTGGAAAACGTTGCTATGGTTATACACAAATACACCATGTTACCAGTAAAGCTGTTGTCATGGAGATGATGTCTTACATAAGCTTAAATGTATTTTTTGTTCGATATGACGGCACTGTCTTCACCTCCCCTATTCAATTATGATTTGTTTCTATCCACACATATAAGAGAAATTGATACAACTGTGTGCCTTTTTTTCAGACAGGCAGAGTATAAAGCAGCACTTTTTTGAGATGGCTACCAAAGGCATGAAAGAGTTATGCTCAAGCTGAGACATTTTTTCATTATCAGCAAAAGTAGATACAATAAGAAGATATTCTGCATTTCCCGTCAGTATCATTTCATCAGTATCACAGTCACATGCTGAGCTACAGATTTCATAAGATTTCTGGTTTCATGGCAGCAACGAGATCACGAGAGTCCTTACCTTTCAGCCACAAGTGGAATATGCTCATATACGGGGGTTGTCGCTCACCTCACCTTTAACCTCTTGTCTGCCTCTTGATCCAGCATCTCCACCAGCTTTCAGCAGAGGATTAAACCACTATTGACAGAGGGGTGACGTGACTGACAGGTTAAGGTTTCCTTCCTTGTCTGAAGGACCCTCTGTGTCTGTCTGGCTCTCTGTCTTCCCAGAACTCACATTTCACATTCCACCGCGACTGAATAACTTTTGAATTTCTCCGCCGTTGAATACAAGGGGAATTTCTGGAGCCAACTTTTCACACTCTATGCCTAAAATTGAGTCCTGTGCGTTGACAGGATGGATACAGTTGTTGAATAAACTGGCATTAGAGTGTTATGTAAAATTCTTACGTTGCCTGTGTCCAATGTTCATCAGCGCAACAGCACCCATAGTCTGCAGCAAACGTCTAGTCTCAGATGAGGGAATTTTTACCCTTGGTGGAACATGTGGGAGTATGAAGATGCATTCATTTTATGCCCTTCATTGAGAGTTAGTGGTGGGTTTTAGTATTTAAACTACTTAAAACAGAACACGACCAAAAGTTTCAACCAACCGCTGTTTTGTTATGATTTTGTCCGGAGAGCCCCTACATTCGCAGATACAGCACGTGTACTTTGTGGGTATATTTCACTAGATGATAAGGATTCGATTTCTCCACATTTTGACATGTAATGCTAAGCGCAGACTGCATGACTTCAGCTCTGATATTTCAGTACTAGACAAACTTTCAGTACCAGACTAAAAACCCTTGTTGGGAGTCAAGTGGCTGCTTGTACCTGTAATCAACACCTGTGAAGCCTGAGCAGCTGAGAGACACGTCACATTTCCAAGCATATTTGAAATTATTGGCATACAATTTGAGATGCTCTTGTAGTATTATGAGCAAATCAGAACAGCAATGAGCAACAGCCAATGAGAGTGCGTTGAAGCAACAATAGCAACAATGCCACAGCCTTGCTCTTCTTTTCCCTTGTTTTTCTGCAAAAAATATGTAGAATGCCAATCAGCTCCTCTGTGTTTGGGTCCATATTGACAAATTCACGGTGACTTCTTGCATGTTTGCACAATTTCAGATATTAGTTGTCTTCTCCCAGGCAAGAAATCTTCATCTTCCCTCAGTTGTGTAGTGTGTGCAACACAATGTTGTCGAGACATAAGATTGCAGGAAGGATTTCTGAGGTTTTGTAGTCTGGGCAGAGGCAGACACAGAACAGAATCCTGGTGGAGTTTAGTGTGGAATCGGTCAAAACTGAATTCATGTACTTCGTGCCATTCCTGTCAGAAGAGACAATATGTATGGCAGGTGAGCTCGCTCGATATCAACAGAATAAAAGCCTAAAGTATTACAGCGGAAGGACTCCTCTCTCCGTCATCTGCACCCACCTGTCTGCAGTCTGAGCACCTCAGAAGATTTGCTGCTGGTCGGGGAATTCATGGCTGAGGGATGCATCAGGGGTTGTCATATAAAATGTGAGTGCTCTCCCCTGAGTAATGTAATCACATACTTTTATGGAGGCATCAGCCAGCACACTGAGACAGAGTAGAAGGACTGTAATTGGCATTCTTTCATTCAAAGTAATATGGAATATGTGGTGTAATTACAGCGCTGGGTAATGGCCTGTGGACGACTGAAATGCTAACACACAGTGATTGCTTTTATGTGTGTTCATCGGGGGAATATGCACCGTATTGATATGAGACTTTTCTTTGGTATTTCATTTGGTTTAGTCAAATATTATAGTGTGACTCTCACCAGCCTCCCTTGAACTTGTTCTCTTCTCAATAAATGAAACTTAACCGAAATGGCCCATTATCTGCCAAATGAGTAATTTGTGTGGGTGGTGTCTGAGGTCGTGTCTGCCATCATTAAAAGGCTCTTGAATAATTTGGAAACCTCTTCTGGAACTGTTTGCTCAATAGAAATCCCTGTCTAATTTTGATAGTTACCTGCTTCAGTTCTCTGTCTACTTGACATGAAATTTTGGTGACAGCACTGAAAAAGGCTCAACAAATACATCAGTGTTCAGTCCATTATGAGCTGAGCAGTGTTTGGGGAAGCAGATTTGCTTTTTAAGCTACAAGTTACTCATGGTATAAAGTAGTTAAGCCAAGCTACTCTCTTAATAAAGTAGCTACAAAACAAGCTCTTGATATAACAATACACTGGCCTGAAGAGAAATCATGGGATAAATATGCTTTTTTTTAAAATTTTCATTAAGATTAGTGTATTACTTTTGAAGACACTGGAAAAAAAAAAGAAAAAGTAATTTATAAAATTCCTGAATCCCGGATCCACCATGCCCCACCCTTACACCACAGTTTGTCAAAATCACTTTAAAATGTATTTCATAATTCATTCATTCATTCTTGGACATTTATGTTGGATTGCAATGGATTGTACAGGTTATGTTACTGAGTACAGATATATCTACATAAATCTACTATACATATCTATGTTTCTCGCGTGTGTGTTTTGTGTTGTTATGGACCACATTCATCTCCAGCGTGGTGGCTGTACTCAATTATTGCGTTGATTGCGACGATTACACAACTGCAAAACGTTTGATTACACAGATGACCCTTCACTTACAGAATGTTATGTCTTAGGTGACATCCACCCCCAAACTCCTGTTACTGTGGAAACTCCTGGTTTCTGACAAATCTGACATCACACTCAAGCTGTGACACAGAGTTAATTCTTTACTGGAAACCAGGCCGTTACTGGATGGTTTGGGAGTTGTCGTGTCGCTTGCTTCATGTGAATGGAAAGGCCCGTGTAAATAAAGTACGTGGGCCTTTCCGTTCACATCAGCCAACTCATTTCAGTTTCTTTGATAAACCAATCAGGTGAATCTGCTGTTCCAGGCAGACTGCGTGTGGGTGTGTGTGTGTGTTCATATCTGTATAATTGCAACCATAACATAAACAGTATATGACATAGCAAACTTAAAATAATAATAATAGTGCTGGACTAACAAAGAGGTTTTTCTTGCATCATGTGACCTGAGCCCTGCTCCACACTGTTTACCGTACAAATAAGGTCAATACATTTTGCTTAGCAATTAGCAGGGGTAATGTAAGCTGATGATTGTGCCAACCCATCCCTCAACACGCAAGGTCTAGTCGGTGTCACATTTTCCATCATCTCACTCATCGTGAAACATTACTGAAATGAGATCCAGGGGGTGTGTGTGTGTGTGAGAGTGTGTGTGAGTGTGTGAGAGGGGAGAGAGAGAGAGAGGGAGAGAGAGAGCAGGGCACAGGCAGGCATCCTGCAGTCCTCCGATAAACTCGACGTGACAAGATGGTGACTTTCTCCCTCTGCTGTGACAGTTAATTCTGGAAGAGGAAAAATGTCAAAAATGTTTAGCTGCGCTTGAGTGAAGTTAATTACAGAACCCAAGGCATCTCAGACTGGGGCTGCTAATAGCCTTGACTCACAGATAAAGCTCAATTTACCAAGAGTGTTCTTAACTACTGATCTAATTGACTTAAAATCACATATTTTGGCTCAAGCAATTACATAGTCACAATTTATGAAGTGACAAATTCAGATTGAATGACTGTTTATCTTTTTATTTCACCCATCATTAACTTGATTATAGTTATTCTGTAGTTTTATAGTTATTGTTTATTTTGTTTTGGATCATGTGATTATATACATACAGCAGGCCATAGTTTATTGTGCAAGGTCCCAGCTTATTGACTAGACAGATGCACAGGAAAGGCAACCGTATATACGTATATCCAAACAGAGCCTCAACAATAACTGTTTCAGACTGTGGTCAGTTTGACATTAACAAACCACCACCTGACATTTAAACCCTCTGATCACCTTGAAAAAAGCCTTTATCATGGCATTCTCTCTCTCTCTCTCTCTCCCTCTCTCTCTCTCTCTCTCTCTCTCTCTCTCTCTCTATCCTTTGAGATCAGCAAACCACAGTGTTAGTGATTTCTAGACGCTGGCACATGTCTTTGTGGTTGCATCACTTCCTTCATACAGGTCTCTCCAGCACGGGTGCTTTGACACGTAACAGTCTATGAAAAAGCAATGAAGACATCAGTATGCCAGAGCTAAGTGAAGCCAGTCCCAGAGATCGTGACCCAGAGATGGCCCATGAAATGAGTTGGAGTTGGAAAATTACCAGGGGGATATTCCAAGCTCTGCTGCCAATTTCACTATCATAATCACCCTCAGCTTGTAGAATGATATTATAGACCAACAATTTTTTGCTGAACATCTAACTGTGCCGAGGATTTTGAGGCTCAAAAGATAAGGAAGCGGATAAGAAATATATAGATTTTGCAAAAGAAAACTTAGATGTGACTTTCTGTGAAGGTTTGTTTTAGAAATGTGACGAAGACTGTTCAAGAATTAATTTTGAAGTTAGTATTTACTGTTATCGTAGAAGTGAAGTTTAGATTTTTTTTTTAGATTTTTTTCTATATAGAAATGGTCAAAAATTCAAATAATACCTCTAAAATCCACATAGATAAGGTTGATCAATATACATCCATCATTGCCGTCCGCAGGAGATGTTTGAGAATCTGTGTGTGTGCAGGGAAATATGCTATTGTGTCTTTGTGTTCCAAAACGGCCTTTCTTATTGTAAATCTCCAAGACATTGCGCAGAGCTCTCAGCCAGCCAAAGCCAGTCATCTTCATTCACTCGGAATGTACATCTGCCTGTGGTATGAATATGGCTGTCAGTCCCGTAAAGACCTCCACAATAGCGCAGACTCATTAGTATTGTGCTGTGCTTTGCTTCAGCATCAAGCGCCTTCCACCCTTGACTAATTTTCGGTTTGTATCGAGAAACAAAAGCTCTCCAAATCCCCCAGTGGGCTCCGGAGTGGCTTTACTGCACATCAAACTATGCTAATTATGTTTTGCATGATTAATTGGACCAATTAGAATTAGTAGAGGAAGAAAATGATTCTTGGCAAGGTGCGAAACATTAATTAGTCATAAAAAACGTTTATTAGTGTTCAAATTTAATCTCACAGAACACAATGGGATTAAGAGGAAAAGACAGTTAATATGTGGCATGTTCAATCATCTCAGCTGCAGATGGAATAATGAGTGTCACCGCATACACACACACACAAACACACAATTCTCTACCACATTTACTGTTAGAAAACACCCATCTTCATCCATCATACAAAGTGGCAGTTGTAACACAAATATTCTTGCTCTGATTGATGAGTCAAGACCATACAAACGACTTACACACAGTAATCCTGTATAAGATTTATGGCCTGGAGGCGATGCATTACAAATTTGCAATAACAAAATCAACAACAATAACAGCAACAGCGGCAGCTAATGGTAATTTAGCTGTGGCGGCGTTTATAATCGTATGGTAAGGCATTGTTAATAGCAACGCAGCATCACAGCCGTGCACACTGTATCTGCAGCATGTCAAATAACAGTTTTCACAATGCTGACAACAGTATTTGAAACAAGCAGGTACAGTATGGGAAGTCCAGACAAGAACGTGTGGGCGTTCTCTCTCACATTTTGCACATTCATGCAATGAAAGAACACTGGGAGTGGCCCGGCACAAAACGTGAAGTGTGAAGATCACACTAATCTTGCACACATACGTTTGAAAAGTGTTAGGCTAGCCCATGGTGATCACTATGGTGATCTCTCTCTCTCAGCTCCCATTCAGCAGTTACATGTTTTATGATGTGTGCAAGGGGAAGCACCCGCACATGTCATGAAACAATAGGAGGGTGAAAGGAAACGTGAAACACAAAAACACTTACACAATGTTTTTCCACATCATAACTCTGCCAATGAAGGTGTTTTGATATCAATGTTTTCTTGCTTATGACAACAATTCCATTAGAATCATTTCTTTGAACATACAGTATTTGGACATATTTTGGCTTTACAAAATGTTTCAAATAAAAGCACTAAATGATGTGACTTTAAAGTTAGGATGATTTGTTAAACTAATTTGACAAATTATCTTTAGCCTTATACTTATAAGTTGTCATTATTAGCTGGGTCATTGAGGTGAGGTTTTTGCCTCCATTCAGTCATTGTTTGGCTGCTTGGTTGATTGGTTATTTAACAGGGTTACTCAAAAAGGTCTGAACTGATTATGAATATAAAAAAATAAAATACATTTTCCAGAACATTTTCAGATGATTCCTTAAGATAAGGAAAGATTGTGTTTTTACGTCTCTTCAAACGTACTTTATGAGTCTCAATTTAAAAATCAGGCATATTTATGCCTTATTAGACTATTATTAGACACACAAAGGTCCTGGGTTCCAAGACCAGGTCCTTTCTATGTGGAGTTTGCATGTTCCCATCCTTGTAGACAGGACCGGTCAAAGTGCAGAGCATGATGTTCACCAAAAACGAGTGTGTGTTCAACATGTTATTGATTTTTTTGACCGTGGCATAACTGACCAGAGATCCAGTTCATAGTTTGCAGTTGTGAAATATTTTGCTTCTCGGTCGTCTAAGTGCTAAGTTGTTACTACGATTGAAAACAAAATCATGGCTTGCGAGCTAATCAGCTCTAAAATCTCATTCCTGTTTTTTCCTTTATCTGACTCATATGAAAAAAGATGAGCAGAAGTGATATAGTGGAGCAATAATGTCCCGCACTAATTTAATGCCTTATTACCATAAGCCTGGTGCAATGCATGCATAATAAATTGTTGTATCTTTTACATGGCTCGGGCATATGGTCGGACTGGAAGACTGAAGACTGGATTCCCTTCAAACTGCACCAAATTTGCATGATAGGATGTGAGAATTGGATGGATTTGGGGATTATATGAAACACAGCTTCCATTTCCAGTTCATTGTACTTAGGAGAGGTATCACGTTTGCACAGATGGCAAAGAATTTAGAAATGCACAGCCGCTGTGATTCACAATGCATGCACACAGAGGAAAAGATCACTTCAAAGGCAGAATCTATATTTTTAAGCAAATATAGTTTCTGAGTCTATTTCCTGTTTTTAAATGGACTTTCAGCAGGTCTGGTAGAGCTGATCAAAGTCTTTAAAATGCACAATAACCTTCACACAAAGTGTTTCATGCCGGTTCTAGAGAGTGTGCCAGGACAATCATGTCTATCATGTTAGATCATTCCAGGGGTCAGTCCAGGGAACATATCACTGCACGGCTCACTGCCATCACCCTGACAATCAACAAGCATTGGACTGCATTTTTACACTTTATAACAGAGGTCATTTTACATTTCTACGTAGAAGAACAGATATATGCCACAAAAGATACCTTGTGCCTTTAGGTGGCCATAAATAATGCCATGAATTACTTTTTTGGTGTGTAATTAGCCTGATTTTGCTTTTTACTCGCAATTTGAAAAGTACAGGCCTGTATTCTATATAATGTTCCTATTTGTTGCATAATTTAATTGCATATCACGTATATTTTGCTTTCATGCTTTCATATCTTGTGATTAGACCAGAAATCCACCTTTTAAATCATTTGTTACCTTCTTTTCAGGCAAAGCCTTGCAATTTGCTACCACTCATCATGTTTTGTGCTTTCAAAAGGTAATCTTATTGTAACCATACTAAGACATGTGGTATATTTTATCAACTAAAATAAGTGCTCTAACTTATTGTACTTACAGACAGTAGATGTTATCGGCACATTATCTTTGGATTGCCCTAGATTTTGTTTGCATTTAAAACGACACCCACGCATATGAAACGTAACCTCTCTCCTGCTGTCACATTGAAGATGGTTGTTCCTGATGTCTTACTCAGTATTCAACCACAAATACCAGTGGCCAGGTAACACTGATTAGCTGTGATGTCAGGGACCGAGGAGTCACTGTGTTAATCGGCTGTGTTTTCTCCAACTGACACTAACGTGTTTCGTTCCGCTGTAAAAGGTCAAGCACACAGCAGCACAACTAGCATGACTTAAATTTGGTGTTTTGTTTTTCAGCCAACAGCCATGAGAATCCAGCAGCTGTCATACAGCTGCAACTGTGGTGACAACATGGTGACAAAGGGTTTTTAATTGTTATACATTGACTAAGGTAAAGCCTGTGTGTGCTTTGGTTTTTGTAGTCATTCTGACACTTTGTATGAAAATTTGTCGGTCAGCAGACGAGTAGCAATCAGTCAGTTTGCATGTTTGTTAAAAGTTAGATTACACTGTGATTAAGACAATAAATCTATCAATACATTTTCAAACATTGTATCTGCTTACTCAGAGTAACACACATAGATTACGCGATTGTAAATATATTTATTCAGGCATATAAACATAATCAATATTTGGAGAATGGTGGAGTCCCATTAAGTCTTTCTACGTATACATCTTACTCGTATTTTTGTCTTGATCGCACCACAGAAAATAATCAGAATATTGAATGCGCATAAATACATTGATGCAAACATGGGAACCGGTGCAACAATCAGGTATCCACAAACGTCTTCAGAGTTCCTTGGTCAATGTCATCCAACTTTTTTTTCTCCTGCAATTTTGATCAAATGTTCACCACATAACAAAGGATGTGTCATTGGAACGCCTTTATTATATGTTTCCTGTGGCATTGTGGCACTCAAACCATGTGGCCATTATAATGATGCAAAAACAGGAAGTGAGTCACATATCAAAATCCATTTCACTGATAATGATCACATTTGCTCAGTAGATGCACAAATCTTCTTCATTTGTTTCCTGTGTAATACTTACCTAAACTTTAAGACTAAATTGCTTTGTCTACACAGCAAAATACTTTACATATTATGGATAATCAGTGGCCTTAGCGTGGCTTATATTTAGTTCGACGATCGATTACAACAGTGTCATGATTGCTTTTGGTCTGTAAGATAAAAATGTCTTGTTCATTTATGTGATTACATTATAAATCAAAATGTAAAATAATAAATCATTTCTGATGTTCATAACTAAGGGAAAGATTATACACAGGCTTGTTTGATCCCAAAAAGCTTTTTCAGCTATGTTAAAATGTTTTTTGTATGTTTTCATGTTTGTTCTCAGCACCATTCATTTGGCAGAGTTTGCTTGCTATGACAAATAAATCATCAAGTCATCATCCTGAATTTCAGGGTTTAAGTCATTTTTAACCAGTCAACAGTTAACAGTAATCAGTAGTAATGTTTCATGAAAGTTAACACCTTTGATTCAAATCACTTTTTAATCATTTTAACTTCAAATCAATGCAGTTTGTTGTTCAACCTTAAACTGATGCATCACAATGTATCAGTGGATGCTACTGCTACCTACCTGCTCTAACGTGTATCACTTCAAGTCTGCCTTCTCCAGCTTCAGCCATTGTTAGAGACCATGAAACTATAACTCCACAGGAGCCGACTGCGTGTCTCTCTCTCTCTCTCTTTGTTTCAAGTTTTACAATTGTATACCTCAAGACCGATCTAAAGTAGAAAGCCCTCTAAAATTAGCTCACTTATGAGTCATCTTTGAAACCATCCCATAAAGGTTACATGATTCTCAACAGCAGTAACTGCAATCAAGGTCTGTTGAACACAACGACGAACTTAAACCACAGAGACTCGAGCACCGCTGTTCTCTCACATGCATTGAGTCAAAAGATTCACTCGGTTTCACTGAATGATGCATTCTCTCTTAAAATATAAGATCACAGACTCACAGTCATACAGTCACAATGCCTATTTTATGTTAATAATTAATTGGTATGTAGCTGTTTTTTTCAACTGAATTTAACAACATTGATTCAACATGCATAAAAACCCTTTTGTTCTTAATGTTTGAGTTTTTTGCTATACAGTATAATGTTGGAATTGCGTTCATACATATGGGAAAGACAAGTTGTGTAACATTTTTATGAAATGTTTGCAAGTTTCCCCATTACACAATGTATCAAGAACTCTGACAGACATTTTCTGGGAATGGAAATATGACTCCATTGCAGGTTTTGCTGTTTGGAATTTATTTTTGTTTACGTTGGGATTACGTTGGATATGGGCTTTCACCGGCAGTGACATGCAAAACAGCTCTCACGCTGACCTCAAAGAATCTGTTTCAAAGCATTAGGGGGGAAAAAAATGTGAACAAAGTAGCTCAACACACAGACGTCAAACAAGCTCTCTCGCAGCACAAACATACTGTGAGCAGCTTTGTTATCATAAAAAGACAGCATTTTGTACAATCTCGCAACTAGTTTTAAGTGCAGGGAGATTTTCATTAATTCTGTTATTTGTTGTCAAACAAAACCTTTTAGCAAGAAGTAAGCGCTTTCATGTTATTGCAACTATGGACACATTGGTGTGCACTCATAATGCCTGTTTTTGTAAGTGTACCTCGCCTTTTATTTTCTCCATAAACTGATTTTCTTGCAGCATATGGGAGCGGGAAAAGAGGCTGCATGAAGGTAATTCATATGTATTATTCAGTTCAGGCTCTTCCATTTGTACCTACCTGCTAGTTGTATACAATGATTGATGATGGATAGATGAGAGGCTGCTCTCTGCACACTTATTCTGATATCCCATGTTTTCATCACCACATTGTTGATGGTCCTGATGACGATGATGATGATTTCGTTTTTGTTTTTATCTTTTGAACTCTTCATTTGTCTTGCTAAGGGATAACTAACATTTCACAAGGCAGACATGTTATATTCAATTGTCTTGTTAAAATTAGGAATTTCCAGCGGTCAAAAAGGAACTCAGATATACTTTACCATAACAGAAAAACATATTCATCAATAAGGAGATGTAAAGTGTTACATGATATGTAAAGAGTTGCCATCATTGCCACTGAGTGAATGTTGACGTTTCTCTCTGCTGGCAGATGATACAATGCAATTAGTCATTGTTAAAGTTACGAAAGGAAACACAGCAGAACATGTGTCCACTCATCTTCATGGATTTACAGAGAAATGGTTGAATGTTGCTTCATGTCTCTTCAGCCTGTCACGGAGGAAGTCATTTTTCTGCGGCACCATTTCTCTCAGATGTGGTCAAACGGCATGGTCTCCTGATGCAAAAAAAGAACAGACATTTTCTGAAAATGAAGTGTTTCAAGAGAAATGACTTGTGGTGGGAGAGTCCCATCATGGAGACAAGTTATATAAACTCACAAAGAGAGAGTCGTGTGGGAGACAAGAAACAGTTTCATAAAGTTTGAAGTTTCCATCAACAGACCACCAAATGCAGAGCTGACAAACGAGCGGTCAGATAGTATATATAGAATACAGAACAAAATGGTATACAAAGCAAACTATTTCATGAAAAGGATATACTGTATCGAAATATCTACCGTGATCAGACAGGAATGTTTACTGACATCAAGTAAATGTAAAGTTTGAATAAAACAAAAACAAATCCCTATTTGTTGCCAAAGAAGTGTGTAGACGTGTAGAACAAATCAGGAACATAACTGCTAATTACTGAATATTTCAAATAGACCTAAATAACTCTTGTTCAAAGACTATATAGCATAAAATGACATGGGTAGCTACCATGTAATGATACCGTATGTAATGTCAAATTCCAAAATCTGCATGATGGAACTTACTTGATAAACCGTTTCTGAATGATATCAGATGTCAAAGGGACATCACAAGTGACCAATAATTGATCACTACTTTCCCAAAACGTGCGTATGAGTTGCTATTTTTGCAGCCTCTCAAGTAACAATGCCATTGAGAAATGCAGTGTGTTTAAGTGAAAACACCAATTAAATATGTATGGTTAGGAACTTTCAGGAGAGAATTAGAGAGGACCATATGAGCAGAACACAAAGTCCAGAATGGTTGGATAGATACTAGACATGACACTGTAAATTAACTTTAAGTATACAGGTGCCTGTAAAATGATGAAAGATGATGTTTCTGCATGGCTGGAGGCTGGCAGACCGTTTGTGTACAGCTCATGTCACATTTTGTGCGAAGCCGATGTCTGTTGTTTGCAGACTTTCAAGTACGACCCACAATTTTCTATATGAAAGATGCTTTTTACATGTATGCAAATCAGCTTTTGCCAACAATTTAAACTCTTAGTGATGAATATGAATGTGATGCATACAGAAAATCTGCAAGGGCACCTGCATTTATCTAAATTGATATTCTATTTGACTTTTGTTAATGTGTAACAGTTTAAGTGGTGCAAGATGACGATATGAGTGTTGACCCAGTGTGTTCTTGGAAGCTACATATGTGTTTTATAGGAGGAGGGGTCATCTGCTGATATCATTTCAACTGGAAATACATTCAGACATGCACGTCATGCAAAAGATTCCAGGTAACGTCCACAGGTCGGTCTTTTTCTCCTCCTTGTCCCTCTGTCCTCTTACCCTTCTCTCTTTCTCTTCTTTCTTTTTTCCACCCTTCCTGTCGATGGCATCATGCATGCTTTCACCTCTGAAGCGACTGCACCTGATTTATATGACAGGCCTTTAACCCTGTGTGTGCCTGTCCATCAGCATCAGGCAGAAAACACCCAAGGGCATTTATGAACAGGACCAAATCAGGCTCTCTGTCATTCACTGGCTGTAACCTCCAACTCCAATGCACTCTAACAAATCACATTTATTCTTGTCCTGTTTGGAGTTGGGAGTCAATCACACAAGATGAGGGCTGCTGTGGGTTATGTGTTCACATAACACAGTGCATTTCTACTGTGTTTTGCAACAAGCTTGTTGTTTGCTTTCAATAAACTGGATTTATTACTATAAATCATGGAAATAGCAAGCAGTCTGAAAGCACTCAACAATTTGAAAAATATTGGATTTTATGTACCCAAATACTGGCCTTTGAAAAGGCTTGAAAAGCAGTTTAATATGTTTTTGCAGAACTGATTAAAAAAGAAAGTGGGTGGATATGCAAGCTTAAAATATTAATTTAAGGACCACATGGAAGAAAAATGGAACTGAACCTTGTTTCCACCTGCAGTCAGACTTGACTACAGAAGTGAATGGATTTATGGGGTAATGGCCCCACTTACTGGCTATAAATTGTAGTACAGGATAGAGTGGGTGGAAAATGAGCCCCTGAAGGCTCCTGGCTGCAGACACTTTATAGAAGAGATGATGAATGTTGGAAAAATAGCCATGGAGTTCAAGGCCCAAATCTGTTTTAGAGGAGAAAAATAAAGCTCACAAAGAGAATAATAGAATCAATGATTGTGTATTGAATGTACATTTCAAAAATATTGCCTGTCAAATAAAGAAAATACCCATCTCCCCATAGTGCCCCACTGCACACTGAATACATAAACGAACATAAACATAATGTTTGTTCCCATCACAAAAACTACTGCTGCTCTTATTTGTCAAAATGTTATTTAGTTTATTTTTAATACTTATTCAATTATTGCACCGGGACAATGTGGCCAATGCTCACAAATTAGCCGCATTGCCCCAATGCAATAATAAACCCATGCATGTAAATTATTAAATCAAATTATATCATCCAAGCCTTATTATGTAAATCCAGGTAAATTGAGTCGATCTGTAACTAATACCTGTTTGTTTTGCAGTTGTATTGTTATAATCTATTTACAACTTGGTACTGCTGCCAATGACGCAGGAGGGGTTTTAAATTATGATTAGGTTGGACTCAGTAGGATTAAGCTAGATAGATGTTCAAAACAAATCTGCTGATATGATTATTTTAGGCTGTTCAGTTTCCAGCCAAAGCCTTTTTCATGTTTGGAAAGAGGAAAAGGCGTCAAATCCTACAAACACACTTACTCATGGCCGCTTACATCGACCCCTGGGTAGCCATTTCTCAGATTTTAATTCTGTTTTTACCAGGTTAATTCAGGTGTTCTTTCCTCTTTATAGTGTGTCTTATTACCTGCCATGTATGTATTGTCTTTTGAATGCCTATGTTTGTCTCTGTCTTGACTGTAATTTATCTCTGTATTGTTATACAGCACTTTGGGTACTTAAAATCCGCAATACCTTAAACAAAATAAAATAATAATAATAATAATAATAATAATAATAATAATAATAATAATAATAATAATTATTATTATTATTATTATTAT
>OMOW01113171.1:0-17655 GCA_900312555.1 Lamprogrammus exutus | reverse complement strand
GGCGCCCTCGCGCTCAGCCTGATCTGACACCGGGAGGAGGAACGCATCGGCCGCTCTCTGCCGGAGCTTAAAGCTCGGGGAGGCAGTGAGACATGGCAGGCGCGAAGCTGACGCCCTCTCCGTCGGAGATCGACCCAGACGTGAAGACAGAGGTTCAGAAAACCCCAGAGCCCACCTGGGTCAACTCCTCCAGCCCTCTCCGGACCATGGGCTCTTTCGGGAGCGATGCCGGCCAAAGGTAGCTGCCGCAGATACGCATGTTACTGAATGCAACTCGCTTGCGAAACGCGCAGCATTCGCGGAATCACGGCTGGCATGTTGCCGGGAGCGCATGGTGCATAAAGTCTTATCAATAACTTGGCTTGCAATCATCCTTAGGCAAAAGCCGTGTCGTAATCAATATCCCATTACAGTCGCCTATGAACTGAATGCCCACAGAAATGAATGGGAATGCGTGAGGCATAATTGATAGCACCGGTGTGCTATGTTCTCCTCAGTGGGTATAAACATTAACGCAGCCAGTGCGCGTCTTTATGAGTGACTTTCACGACGGATAGCTGAGTGATGGCACTAATCTAACGCTTTCCCGCCCTCCCACCCCCGCTTTCAATCATTTTTTTTTTCATGTTTCCTCTCAGCATCAATGGGATTCGTTTTATGGCTGCAGCGTGTAGTGATTACATAATTCTGTGGATGGATGCTGCATTCCCGTTACAGTTTTATGAATCTGGGTGATCCTATTTGGTGTGAAATATATGACACCTCTGCGTTATACATGTGAAGTTATATTGACACATGAAATCATTGGTTTAATAAAAAATAAGATCACACTTCAATGCAGACCATGGGGGATTACCTCAACCTCAAGACTGCACAGGTATATTTCGGTTCAGGTCTGCACCATTTGCAAGGAAAAAATAGACAATGGTTTGAGTGAAATGGGCTGAACCGTCACAACCAAGCAAAGCGACCCATTTCTCCTCTCAGAGAGAGAAAAGAATACGTTATAATCATAAGGAATGCTGTCAATTTTTGCACAGATTCACCGACTCCTCAGTAGAAAACATTTAACGACACAAGGCTGGTTTGGCTGAAAACAGATTGTGCTTGTTTGGCAGCATTTCAAACCCTACTGCACAGCCAATATGTTGATGCAGTATGCTCACTGTCTTTTTGTATTTATAGCACTCATTTTCTCCTCAGCATTTAATTTTGTTTGGGCACTGACAATTAAGGTATGTTTGAAAAATGCTTTAATATCACTGACCTTCTACACTACAGTATATGTAACATGGAAATACCAGCTGCACAGTAACTGCAAGTAATGCATTTTTGATTTTAGTTGTCACAATTGATAAAGAAATACTGTAAACATATTGATTTCATATACAATGCCAGTTTTAGTCCCGTCGGTCAGCCAGTTTAAACAGATTACATGTGATGATTTTAACATTCAACAACATTAATGAAATGGTTGCTCTGCCTCCTTCACTAGGATGTATAATTTCTCATCAATTATGTAGACACATTTGTGTAATATCCAGTGCTGTAAATGCACCACAAGTATTCCAGCACATTCCAGTTTTACCCTGTTAACTGAAACCACACATTAGCCACACAGCCGCAATACCTCCCCCCCGTGCAAAATGTCTCTCTGTTACGTGTTATTAAATTATTATGAGACAAACTGACCAGAGAGCATGTCAGAGTGTGATAGTTAGTAACTCCATCTCAAACCCAAATACAGTATTGCCTGTAGCTTGACAGGACAGAAACATTTTGCACAAAGTTTAAGCTGACTTTGACTCAGGACTAAATGCTTTTTAGATTGTGGTCATGTTAATTGGTATCGTAAAGAAGGAAAGCTTCCTCACTTTATCACCACAGCCTGCAGGAAATAACACAAATGACCACCAAGCGGTGATAGAGTTGATTCGATAAGTGATGATGGCGGTAGCAAAGGCGGTGTTGATATTAATCGCTGCAGTAGGAAGGATGTCATTGATAATTAGCGGTATTGATGATAATGAACCTCATACTATGTGATAACTATGTGAAAATGGAACTTTTGGTGTCACTGGTGTGATGGTTGGCAGGGCTCTTAGTTAGATTGATCTCAGCCTCGGACACACACAATCTGATGAGTCGGCTGTCTACTGGTGCAAGGAGGGTGAAAAGGAGACCAAATTAACTGTTAGGTCAGTTGAGGAGAAACTGAGCAATGTTCACCGTGTTAGTATTGATGTATAATACACAATGTCAGCACATTTCTGTGGCTGTCACTGTAAAGCATGTTTTAATATCTCAGACAACACAAGGGTTTGTTCCATTCTGATCTCTGGCTGATCAAAAGGACTTCACAGTTGCGATTTCACCGCATGAGTTGATTTGGGCCACTGTTAACAATTTTGTGTGGTTATTTTGACTCTTTTGGTACTGACATAAGAAATCAAACGCTAATACGTAGGTGCCAGCCTGTCAATGTAATTGTTGACTGAACAATGATGATTAATCATTCAGCCAACAAATAAAAAAACAGACACAGGATGATAGAGTAAATCAAAAATGAGAGGTTCAGAATGATTTTCATTCCTCCCGCTGAGTGTCAGTGACCTTAGAATAGTGGTTTTAGAGAGTACACATGCTGATATATTGTATACTAATGAGGATCCTGCACAGTACAATAGTATGAATGTGTTGGTTATGAACATAATTGGTATGAGCCTGGAAATCCCTCACCATCAATAAAGATGGTTTCAAAGTGTTTGTTCATGCTCTCTTGATTTAATCTACTGTATTTTGTCAATATGTTTAAAAACATACTGTAATTTTCTTGAATTTGATCAAATATCAGTGTGTATTTAATGTGTGCATTAAGTCCACCCAGAGCTTGTGTCTGCCCTCCTCAGACAGGCAGGATGTTGTCTGGAAGCAGAGAGCTTTGTGGGTTGCAAAATGTGATCAGCGTGGGATTTGTGTCCAGCTGGCCAGAGAGTGATGGGAGGTGATGGTGAGGAAGGAATGAGAATCAATAATCTGGACCACCGCCATCAAGCACGGCACAGCCCATTTTCATTTATTTCTGCATAATTTAGTACAGCAGGGAATTCCCTTCATGATTGTGTTTATGGCGTTCTGTGCACGGTATAGACACCTCATTATTATAGACCATAACGAGAATAAACAAGAACAGAGGGGCCGACCGTCTTTGAATACACAGTACGTGGTCAAAACAGATAACTCACAGATTTATTTTGGCTTTACCCAGCCGTCCCACCACATTGCTTCATCATGGAAAAGCTATTTGGAGAGGCTTGTTTGCTTTGTTCTGTTGATATGCAATGAATCTTAATTTTAGAGCTCAGATGGAGCTCTTAGTCATACTTCGCACTTGTATTAGACCGGGATATTAAACGTAGCTTTTTATGAAATGTTTGATATCGGCCATTTCTGACATTTTGATGGAACCTCCATCAAATTGGCAGTATTTCTGTTCCTCTCTTTATTATTATTATTATTAGTAGTAGTAGTGGTAGAATTATGACAGTTGTGTGTACCGCTGTGTTGTTGGGCTGGGTCACTGAGGGTTGTTAACCCAACTGAAAGAGCAAACGTCCTTGGCAGATTATGAAGCAATGCTGGGTGATATGGCTGAAAGTTATCAGAATTATATGTCCCTATAATGTTATAGCATTATTTACATTATGTTGAATGCTTATTGGTTATTCTCAAATAAAAAGGAGACCAGTCATAGGATGTATAATAAATATATAGAATTCTTTTTTTAGATAAAACCATATTGAAAAGGTCGATAACTGAAGAAATGCAGAAAGTAAATATGGAGCCTGCATGATTTTTTCAGGAAAATGTCAGAGTTGTGGTCTTTGCTCAAAGCTCAATGATGTAACAAGGCAATGAAACACAAAAAGGAGATATTTTGTGTATACGGCATTTCAAAGGGTTGCCACTGTATCCCCCTTAATATGATGTGCAGTACTTCCAAATAGATTTCATATTCACTCTAAACTGGATGTGTTTGCACCCACCAGGCTATTTCATCTTTAGATTTAGCTCTTATCTGCTCCCAAAAGCCTTTGTGTCAACCCACAGCAGACGCTATCACAATGCTGTCGTATGTTACAGGTAATTTTGGATTAATTAATTAATTAATTTCGATAAATGAACAGCAAATACGCTATTGAGCCTCAATTCACATCGGGCGTCTTGAATGAGACACAGGGGTAGCTACGGTGACTCGGCTAAGGGAACATTTTGCACATTTGCATTTGTATTCAGTCCGCCATGTCTTAAAAGTGTTATTATTGATATGTCTTTATTCACATGTGAAGCTGATTAACTCTTACAATTCTCGCATAAAATGTTGAGTGAATAGTACTGTCATTTATTTTTTCACGCGTTTGTCCTCCTCCTCTTTGTCCTATTGATTTGTTTTTGCTGTCACAGATTAATTATACTTTCATTTTGATTTGCCACCCATGGTTTACTGAAGGGTTTTAATGTTGCTATTTGGGTTAAATTACTATTTACAGTATGTTTGTCAGTACTGTTCATTAAACTGAAAGTATTGAATCTCTCTTTAGTTGAGTTGCCCTCGTTGCCATGTTCTGTATTTCCTTAACCAGAATGGACATTTAAAAAGACTTTCAATATCTGGAGAGACGATATTTGAATAATGTGGCCTTCAGTTCGCCGTAATACATTACATTACATTACATTTAGTCATTTAGCAGACGCTTTTATCCAAAGCGACTTACAATATCACATCATAATACTGTCGCGCATGGGGGTTTGTATATTGTTAGGTGTGTGTCTATGCCGCGTTTATGTACCTGCGGAATCATCAATCTCACCCGTCGTCTCACTTGCAGCTCCTGCATCTCGTGAACATCAGTTCGCAGAGAATTAATCATAGTGCGAGAATAATGTGGGACAATTCAAAATGTTGTTAAATTGAAAATCGCTCAAAACCTCAAACTCGGGGCTTTGCAGTGTCGGATTAGCACAGGATAGAAATAGTTGAACTGCACAATGATGTGATTACATGCTTGGGTTCTTATGAAATGCTGTTGATATCATCATTTTTACAGCAGGGATACAGTATATGATGTCATATGGTCTCTGTCCTACAGCATCAGTTCAAAATACATAACACAATATCATGAACACATTCACAATAGTCCAAAACTGGGCCTAGAACTCAGCACGTGACAGCCTGTGACATAATTCTAACATTGTCAGATTTCTAGACCAAATTTCTCACAGTTTGACTGCTGACCATGTCTATAAACTGGCGCAGATGCTTTCTGTCTGCATTGTTTTTCCCGCTTGTCATAATGTTGCGATTCACCGGCATTCATTGTACAATCTGACATTTATCAAACTTGATATTTGATAGTTACATGCTCCTCTTGCATGGTGTGATATGCAATGAACTTATCGGATTGCTTTTATCGCACAGTTTACAATCCAACATAACTGCCATGTAGTAAATACTTCCTTTTTGTAAAGCTTATAATGTTCAGTTATTGTTTAGACTTTGTCATGCATGTAGATTCAACCCCAGGATAATCATAAAATCTGTCATTTATGGTGTTTTATTGGATTGCATTACCTTCCTAAGGTGGTCATGCATATGTGTATAGGTTGGGTCAAAATTTACCAACACCTCTTTGACAGTCTCAAACCTCTTGCCATTCTTAGATCACAAAAGTGTGTCGACTGAATGTGTTAGTACAAAGTGTGTCTGAAATGTTGAGAGTGAGATACAGGAAATGCTGGCACACTCTCTGATGCAGGTTAAACGAATGGAAACTACACATCCCATCTAGCCTGAAAATTACTGCAGAGAACCCCCACCCCCCTCCACACACACACACACACGCACACACATTGTGTATATGTGTATCTCCGTGAGTCCTTGAAGCAGCCCTCTGTGAATGTAAGTGAGAGCAAAGTGGTGCTAGTTGTAGCTCAGTTCATTTTGTGGATTCTACTCTGCTGTCAGGAGGTGAGAATCAATTTGCTCCTGCTTTGACTGCGTTTTATCATCATCACACTGAGACATGGAAGGCAGCTTAATGCTACCTGAATGAATATTAGCATTTTCTAAACTTTTTGGCAGGATTCTTCGAGTTTAGACGGAGTCCTTCTGTGAGCCTGTGAGCTCATTAATAAATCTGATGGAGTTGTGGAGACTCTGCGTTTATCTATCTTTGTTTTATGTGTTTATCTCTGAACTGCTACATCTCTTTAAGGGGAGATAGCATCTTTATCACTTTTTTATGTTGGCAAATGGACTGTTAGACCATTGCTGAGGAGATGATCTCGTTGCTACAGAGTGTGTCTCTATAATCCTTTTCAAATCGAACTGTTTTTCTTGTGAACTGCCTTTTTCAAGGGCATTTGGCACACAATGAGAGACACCGGTGGCCTCTGTTTTTACAGTACACAATGACACTCGGGTAGCTGCACAACCAAAAGTGTGTCGCTTTCTCACATCGTATGTACTGTATAAGCCAGTCGCGTCTTTAAAGTGTAATTTAACTGTACATTCTGAAAATGTGAAACTGGTAAGGTAACTTTAAGCTATAATTAAAGGTAAATTCCACCATAATGGATTCGATTTTCCACCTGTACAAAAATGTGAACTCTATTTATAGACAAGCATCCATGTTAGTCATTTTGAAATCATCCTCAGTTATTAGCGGCATTATTAGAAATTGAATACTGAGCAAACAGTTGTAGGTATATTCTTCAAAACCCCACTGAAAGCCATTTCACAGTAATAGTGTTCCACAGTTGATGATTGAATTGAGTCCTGGAGACAGTAATAATTGACTGTGCAATGAGCAATTATAGTGGAATGGTACCGGTCCTCTCTTGTGACCTAGCTCCTTCCTGCATGTAATGGACAATCCATTAGTCCTTTCAGCAAGGCGTAAATGAGATGAAGACTTTAAGTGTTTGTCGGAAACTTTACAACTTTGTTGCAGCTGAAGTGCCAACTAATGACCTTTTTATGACCCACAGTCTTATCAGCACAGCTTCTACAGTTTCCACAGAGAAGCTTTAAACATTTATAGGCTTCAAAGGAATTTCATCCAATATGGAAACTGTATTTACATTCATCTGCATCTACATGATTAGCATAGATACAATAATAAACTAGATATTTGTCAGCCTTTTAAAGCAGGGCTGTAATGTACACAGTAATATCTGCGTTGTTTTTGTTCATATGCCACAGCTACTGTATGAAAAAGTACGGTGCATTCTCTTATCAGTCATACCTATTGTAATTAACATTAATGAGTCAGTATGTGTACAGTATATAGAGCAGAAAAGTCAAAAGGGATGTTGATACATATAATCCAGTCTATGGAGCAAAACTTTGGATCTTTGGAATAACAAGGATCCTGTTAAATCGGCTCTATATGTGCAATGTGCAGGCATGTAGGTAGTTATGATTGTATGTGAACTTGCTCATATGTAGAGAACTATTGCATAAAAACAGTCTCCAAGCTGAAGCTGTTATTAAATCTTGACTTGGATTGAAATACTCCATGTCTCTTGGTAGGAATACAAAATGCCGACAAGACTGATAAAACCCTATTTGGTGCGCTAATGTATGAGCGTTGAAATGGATCTCAGAGAGCCATGCACAAGCTCTGAATGCTATAAGATGATATTTTGATGAATGTAGCTGGAGAAATGTGCTATTCAATTTCATTTCGACTTGTGAAATTGATCACTTCTGCTGTGTCAGGACTACGTTTTAATAGAACTGAATAAATCACATTTTTCGTGAGGACGTTGTCTAAACCAAGACCTGTTGGTACAGAAGCTTTTACTTTTTCCATATTATACTGCAGATGGGGGAGGAAAAACAATCAAATCAAATCAAAACTAACTCTAACCCTTCTCTCTCTGAGAATAATTTATACATTGTAATAATTTATATTTATTGGTCTTATTAGTGGCTATTTAGTTTGAGGCAGTCGTCACATACGGCTGCCAATGACACTGACCAAGAGGGTGTGTCCCCTGTGGTTTGCATTGAATGTATAATCTGTGCCTTAGCTGAAGCATTCGTTGTGTTTGATTAACCTATTGTGTTCTCTTGCATGTGCTTTGCTAAAAATGTTGCTCTGTGTTCTATCTGTCCTCAGGCCAGGACACTGTCGCTGTTCACTGTAACTGTTTGTTTACTTGCACATGGAGTCTTAAGGTGATTTAATGAAAACTTCGCTGTACAGCAGGTCTATACTGTTCAGTGAGGAGCAGCTAGTCAAAAACGGGATCTGATGCAATGGCTTTCTGTGGGCAAACATACAAAGCAGACATATTCAATGACATCATCATTGTGGCCTTGTATGCTACACGGCTGCGGGTAGGTAACCTCCAAGATCCATTCAAAGTGTTTTAACAACACATCAGTATCTGTTTTCCCAAATTTTCAAATCCATTTTGAACATATTCCAAGAGAAGACATCTTGTTGGTCCCCTTTGCATGAGGTCCTGTTGATGACCCTCCTGCTGCACATCACGTGGTCAAAACCTCCATTCAGGCGTTGAAACGGTTTGCTTTCTGACTCAAGATGCGAGTAAATGCATATAAACTGTGGTGGCATTTTCTGGCCATTGTCTCCTCTCCTTCCCTCCCTGCTTTCTGGACGTCACTGTCTCCCTAACCTGCACCTATCTGTGTCCACGTGTGCTGCACCCAGGTATCAGGAGGAGTACAGTATGGACTCCACCAATGCCCAGTAAGTCCCTGGCAGCATCATGCTTGCATGGCATGAATTGTGTCTGCAGTGGTGAATGTACACCAGACTGACTGGGAAATTATTTTGAGCAAGACATCTTTTATGGTTACGTTTAGCTCTAACTTAGAGACTCCACAAACACCAAAGAATTTTAATGAATGTAAAGTTGTACAAAGTGAAGAAAAGCCCACTCAGTCATGGCTGCCATTTCACCTTTATTGTGACATTCAAAGGAAACTTGATGGCCTACTCCAAATCTTGGCCATATTCTGTCACAGCATAATAAATGGTGAAAAGGTAGCTTCTGTTTTGTTTGTTTTTCCAACCTACTCCTAATTTGCACTCCTGATTGTGTGACCAGTCTTCACTGTGTTAATGTACTCACAATGCTGCAAAGGCTGAACAGATGACATCTGATCACTTGAGGCAGAGCATGAAGGTCTAACATTTTTCTGTTTTACACATTTTACTTGACATTATTTGATCATTAAAACGTTTTGTTACGTCAGTTACATGGATAATGTGTATTTATTTTGCTCATTGCAGCACAGAGAAAAGTTTATGTGGCATTCAGAGCTAATTATAAGCAAATTACCAAACATAAGCAAATAAGTATTGAATATTACTCCTGTACAGCCAACAAAAACCTTACACTAAATGTCCACTAATCAGCTTTAATTGTGTCAGTTATGTCATATAAAAAGTATGGAATATTCATTTTATTTTGGTATTTGGTAAGTGTCTCCACAGCAAACTGAAAAAAAATATATATATTACCTTCACACATACTATTGCAGATTTTGTCCAATGATTGAATTGTTAAAAATTCAAGACCAGACCATCACAGAGGAAGTACAGTGGGAGTACAGCATCAAACAGTACATCGTCCTCCCACTGAGCCCCGGTGTTGCTGCTCGGGTGTTTGTTGTGGTTGTGCCTCCGTGGGGGATGTGGATGTGGTGAGCCATAAGCATCGGTGGGCATGTTCATCGTTGTGGCTCTTCTTTAAGTAGGTTTTTCATTTCATAGTGTGAAGACCCTTTTATAAAGCTCTATATCATGACACTGTTTAAGTCAATACACCTTAGTGGTAATGGCCTTAGTGGATTTTTTACCCTTTTATTTCCATTGAAAATTGCCCGAGCATAGAGTTAAAGACATCACATTGATCATTTTCTCCTGGAGCAATGTCTTTGGTTTTGTTGTCTGCCATATCAGATTAAACCTCATACTGCTTCTGTCTAAACTCATCATTTGGCATCATTTGATAACTTGAAAGTAATACACTTTTCTGAGTCAAGGGAACCCAGGTTTGAGGTTTGGGTCTTTGGGGGGCATCATTATTGGGTACCCAGTCCACCTCATGGGTTTTAAAGGAGTGAACAACTTTGTTTTACTTACATACCTGTGTTTACACGAGAAAACAGAAGAATGTTTAGGAGGGAGCAGTGACTTTCACTTCTTTGACATTCGGATTGGGCCATATCTATTTCCATGACACGTGTAAAGGTTTAAGAGTCGGTGTTTTGCAAGCAATTTGCCTAAAGGATATCAGACCCACACCCTGGTCATGATTGATTCGACTGCCACATGTTTGATCATTTTCCTATGAAGGGGAAAGGCATCTTTGGCATCTCTTTCTTAAGTGCTCTTTCATTTTTTTGTTCAGTCTAATGCCATCAGTTCTCAGAGGGAGATTAAGCCATGCTAAGTTACGATCCAGAAAATGACTCAGCTCGATATTTATCATCATCATCATGGATAAGTGCTCCAGATAGAGAGATGGGAGAGAAAGATAAGAGAGAGTCTGTTGACATTGTATATTGTTGAAATTTTCCCCCATCGTTAATTTGAAATCCATGGCATGGTGCACAATTATGTGACCCAAGGAATCAAGGGGAAATGCATTTGGATTCTGTGATTTACGTTTAAAACAATGTAGGCCAAAATGTAAACGTAGTAATCCCTGCGCCACCGTCGGGCTGATTGATGTTTCATTTTTTGCACAAGTAGTGAGTGCACATGTCCACCAAGTTTGGTTATTTCAGACATGGATGGATGGACTCGATGAAAAAGAATTTTGATTGTGTGCCTTATGGGTCAAAAGTTATAGGCCAAGACGTAAAAGTGTTTATTACAGCACCACCATCAGGCCAATTGGTAGTATAATTTAATGGATTTTTCTCTGGATCACGTCCAACCTGACCGCCAAGTTTAATTGAAATCCGTCAATAAAGTTTTGCGATATCCTGCTAACAAACACACAGACAGCCACCTGCAGAGCAGATGCATTTACACACTGATGAAACTTAACTGTGATCTACACTTGTTCATACACACAACACTCAGTGCTGGTCTGGGTGTTCCAACGCCCTCATCTGCTCGTACGCAGCAACTGGGACCCTCTTCAGACTATACAAAGTGTAAGGATTCCCTGTGTTACCAAAGATGCCCCATACCTTCTCTCTCACATCGGTCTTGTCCTTACCAGCCACCCAGCTCCTGTTAAGATGATGCATTAATACACAAAGTGGCTTCACAGTTGCTGCAGTCCATGGCTGGCCTGAAGCCATGTGAACGTTTGAGTTCTTTTGGAACACTGAATAGGTGCCTTGAAGAGTTGTAAAACCCATTTTCCAGTGCACTGATGCCTGAGCCAGAACCTTTAGTGTTAGAATTATGTAGCTTGGTGGACCCGGATGCGTCTTAAATGGAAAAGAACAAAGATCTCCCTGGTTTTAGAATATTAATCTCGACATGTAATATTTATAGAGAACCCTCCAGCTTTTTTTATCCAACCATTTTCTGAGGCCCAAGCCTGGAAATAAGTCATGCTTCAACTCTTTAGTGTGTCAGGGGAACAGAGCGACACTTCAATCAGAGACACACTTTTGAGGGTGTGTCAGGAAAGAGCGCTGCTGTGCTGTTGTTATTCTGTTTACAAGTGGTAATGCAACATTAATGACAGATGATGTGTGTGCCGTTTCTGTGACCCAAAGCCTTGATCGTATCATAAACCATTACACAACTCATCGCTGCACTAAAGCAACCTGATTGGTCAAACATAACAGGATGGATAGTTACTATATTTGTTGCTATTCCAACAATTGTGTCAACCAAGTATTATCCAGGACTTGATATGACGAGATTGTACAGGAAGTGATTAGTGTTTGATATGATCAGATATCAGCAGCTCAGCTAACATGTAGCCAAGCAGAAGCATCAACCATCTCAGGATTGACCTGATGTTTTTCCTATCACTTGATGTCGCACTTACTGTTCCCCTGTGTTTGCCCCAGCAACAACTACTGACAAATACCCCATATGGCAAAGAGCATCTGGCCACTGTTCAATAGCATTGTTTCAACACGAGTAAACATCGGCTATTTAGCAGCTCTGTTTGGACAGATTAGCCTGCGGTCAACAAGCTGTTTATTTACAATGTCCACAGGGCAGTTTTATCCTCTCGCTCTGTAAGAAAGGCTGCATAGAGAGGTTTTTGTCTTTGTTTCTGGTTACGGTTTTCCCCTCATCGCCTCCATCATGATCATGAACTTGTCACGTACTGTATTTTGAGTGGCTGCAACAGGCTCTACATAACATTTTGACTCCTCTCTATGGTCCCAAGTGCCAACCTCTTGTTGATATAAATGTTAATGATTCAGAGGCTTGAATATAAATTCAGACTGCTCGTGTTTACGTTTGGGAGTCTGGATAATGTCCGTAGCCTGGTAGTCAACGGTTTGATGGCAGGGATTCCAAAGAAAGTGAAAGTACCGTTCTGCCTCTGAAGCTGTCGCAGTTGCCACGTTTGGAAGAAGCGCCGGCTTTTATATCCTTAGCTGGAATTATGATGATAGCAACGTGATAAAACAGAGAGTGCAGCAGCTTTGTATTTGTCATTCTTCATGTTCAGTAGTTTATTTATTCATGTGAATATACATAAAAGTCATCATAATGTTTCATGAGAGTGCACCTAGTGTTTGCTTTAATGTATGCCTCGGGGTTAATGCATATGTGGGCTGATGTGTATACTGTATATTTATACTGTAGGCCTGTGGTTTCTACGGATCCAAATGAGGTGCAGTGACCCATTTGTGCTTGCTTTTAGGCTGCAACAGTGATGGGGTCCTGCACTGAACTATACAAACAGAGCTCTGGAATAGTATTCATCATTTTCAGCAGCAGCAGCAGCAGTCACTTGAATCAAATATGATTCTTCTCCGGGAAGTTGTTATGATGCTTATTTCTGGGCCTTAAGGACACAGAAGAGGCCAGTTTGTGATCCACAGGTCCTATTGCAATGTGAACAGTTGTAGGTGATGATCGTGACTGGTCGTGACCTTTTCTATGAGGTCTTGTTTAAAGTGTGTGCTCCCGTCAGAAACATAACTTCACTAGATGGCTCTGTGCTGTGCGATCTCCTCTCATGATGTGGCACTTCCTCAGGTGGGCTTTGATGTTATCTTTGTTGCACTCCCTCTGTCCTTTTCTCCTTCAGGAGCCTGCTTTGCATTGTTTAGTTGGCCAAACAAGGTTTTTGGGAGGCAGGAGTCGGGCTCAAGACACGCAAATTATGTGTCCAATCCATTGCAGTTGACATTAGGCGATGATTGTGGCTTCATTCAGGATGCTTGAGTTAGTGCGCCTGTTCTCCCAGCTAACTCATAGCATCGTCCAGCGGCATCTTTGAAGGGGGGGGATTGTATGTAAGTGTGATGCTGGTTTTGATGTCTGGCAGTGCAGAGTTGGTATACCTGCATGGTTTACATCATATAGCTGTATATGTTGGGTAAGATTGAGTCGATGGGGATGGGAATGAGTGGTGAGTGGACACGTGAGTGAGTGAACATTTCCCCTTTTGGAAGCTGTCTCCATAGTGATATAGCTAGAAGAGGGAGAGAGTGAAGAGTTTGAAGATGATGTGCAGGCTTTCCATTCCTTTCTTTCATATTTGTTCTTCAACCTGCTCTCTTTATCCACACGTTGAAACCTCCCTGAAGCTGCTATAATTGCCCTTCTCCTCTCTCTTCTCCTCCCCTGTCTTTTTGCACCCTGCATTCATCTTGTCAGCAAGGTAGAAGGCTGTAAGGGTGTCTTCCGGAGCTGCAAGACCATTATTGTTCCCCTCTGTGCTCATTAGTGGCAGTAAGCCTTCACATTACAGAAACATTTAATAGGCCTGTCTCACCACCTGCATTCATTTAACCCATCTTGACTATCTACATCCTCATTATCTGGCTGAGCCCTGAAGTGTATTAAAGTATATTATTTCACCTCAAACCTATAGTTTTAGATCTGCCATTGTATGCATCACCAGCCTTAGAACATTGCTGTTTGAAGTGCTGTAAATTTTTATAGGCGATGATTGTCAATTATTAATGAACGCTTCTGTGTTATTGCTCAAGACAAGCCAAGCTGTTCACTTATGTGTTCACTAATTTATGGTAAGAAAGACCCTAGGGCTCAGTCATGTAGACTTTCTGGCAGATTGTAAACAATATTTCAGGTTATCCAGATGGGTACTTGATGTACATATGAAATACTGCATTTAGAGTAAATTGTATTTCCAAAATCCGTTGGGTTCCTGATGATTTTTGGTTGAAGTGTCAGGTCTCTCCATATGCTATCTCATGTATGTGTAGTGTGTGTTGGTGTAATAAACAGCATTACCGAACAGCTGCGGTACAGGACAGTAATGACGAGAAAGGCAATCATGTTCTAATGCTTAAAGAGAGAGAAACTACTTGAATAATAATAGGACCTAATTACTTGGTTAGATTTGTTTTGATAAATTAGAAAATAATAATTACGTTTTATACAAATTTTTTAAAAGTGTAAAAACAAACAAAACTGTGTTAAGAAAATGTATCTGGACCAAACTGTATTATTCAAAGTATATTGTGGTTACATATGGTGATAAGATTCTCTTCATTAAGATTGGCGAATTACTTTTAAGAAATTGACAAAACATGTTATATTAGAATGTCAATGTTAAGAAATAATAATAAAGATTTTGTAGATCCTCCCCTTCATTCAGATTCACGGGCCGTGTCCCATCTCGCCACCGTGTTTCAGAATTGGCACTGAACTTTTTGAGGAGGTCTCCTGTTTAGGTCTTTCCTGAGTAAGTTTCTTGAGGAGGTCATTATCAACTGTCTATTGAAATTGGCAGGATGTACGTCAACGGTCACATTTACTATAAGAGCTCTTGATTTTAACAGGCTAATGTAACTATAGATCCACTGCTTCTCCTAACACCTTATGATGTAGTATACGATATTTGTTTAAAAGTAATTCACTGCATCTGTTGATATTTTGCTATGAATTTCTGTATTGCAATTAACTTTTCTCATGTCTCAATCATGGTTCTCTCCTCACTGCACAATATGATTGACTTTATGGTTTCATATTGACTATGTCTTTGTGGTTTTGAGATCCTTCTACCAGATCCGGACTCAATTGCTGAATTTCTATGTATCCTTTTTTTCCTTACATACTGTACGTCTTTTCGGGAGTTTCCCCCTTTTGTCTTCGTGAGCTTGGCTGGGCCGAGAATTGTTGATACGTGGCCCTTTGAGACAAACTCGATTCGACTTACCTGACTTATATTGTGCATGTAAACTGTGTACATTTAGAGTGACATCATGCCACTTTTCCCTATAGGGTGCAGGTGGAATTCTATGTGAATGAAAACACCTTCAAGGAGAGGCTGAAGCTTTTCTTCATCAAAAACCAAAGGTCAAGTAAGTACAGAAAAGTGCTGTTTTCCTGTCCTCCCATGGTGCCCATGGTAAGTGCAGTGCCAGACATGCTCAGCGGCAAATGAACAAATCTATAATATCATAAATTGCTGTAATTGATGACGCATTTCCAATTTCAGTCTCAGTTGGGGCTTTTCATCGTTACATTAGCTGCCTCGTAGTGAAGTGCTGTGTTTCTGCGGTGCACACTGTAGCACAGCAAGGACACAACACGAGGCTTCATTTGTAGGCAGACAAAGCAGAGCAGGAGTGTTTCTCTCATTAGGAGATAAGACCCACGGTGCCACAACATGTTTGCTCTCAGGCAGCCATTCATTTGCATACATTTGTTTCCAAATCAACGTGTGCATCTGCATCTGTGTGTGTTTGATGGCTACGTTTAAGATGTGGTAAACATATCATTGGGGCTGACATGGCTGTGTTGTATTCTCTTAATCTGCCTCTCAGTGTCAATAAACCCTTCCTGAGTCTAATGAAAATGTCACAACTGGCTGCAGGCGTCTGTTAAACTCTTCCATCACAGCTCTGTTTGTAACCATTTTAGCATTGATGCTGTTTTTTGTCTGAAGAGGTCAAGTCGCTCCAAATTAGGTGGCAAGCGAGGCTGATTGATAAAGGGTAATACAGATAGCACCACCCTCTGGTTGTCCAGCATATTTGCAGCCAAGTTTCTGGTTTCTGTTTACTGGTTTAAGTTACAAGTCAGTATAAATGTTGAACCTGTGGCAAGGTGCCAGAGCGGCATGGAGCTGCATTAGTCATCCTTCACGGCTCTGGCAGTTACAGTTGCTTTAGGTTTTTCGCCTCAAGCATTTTCCTGAAATAATATGAAGAAGCAAAGTTCAAGCAGTTCTTGCAAACTTTCTTATGAGGAGAGATTGGGCATCTGTCGTCAGCAACAGACTCACACACACAATCACAAAGCTGGTTACAACACTTGAGGCTTAGAACTGCAGACAGCACCTTTCAACAGTGTTAAATAAGAGTTCACGTCTAAATACACGGCGAACTGAGCTTTAAATGGAAACCTGTGAACAAAAGTGAAGTGTTTTGTTTTGCTTACGGTTCTCCACAGGCCTGAGAATCCGCCTGTTCAACTTCTCACTGAAGATTCTCACCTGTGCCCTCTACATTGTGAGAGTCAGCCTGGATAACCCCAAGGAGGTCAATGGCAGCATGTGGTAAGAGTCACATTCTGCTCTCTCAGCCTCTGATCTAACAAAGCGTTTTTCCAGATGATTCCAGATTTTTCTAAATTGTTATTTGTGATCATTTGTTGGTCGTTGTTGTGGTGAGTAGTAAAAGTCTTTAGCTTTGATGAGAGACCTACCTGATGCATTTTGCCTTGGTCAGAAGTAAGAGATTTCATGAAACGAGTGTACATTGAATGACTACTGTGTTATAAATGGTGTCATAGATATAGAGATAAGTACTTACAGCACTTTGATACTGTTTGTAATCATGGCTGTATGATTATTCTGAAGACTGATGAAAACACAATATTTATTATAAGGTTCTTCAGAGAAACACCTCAAAAATCAAATATCTTTAAATCAGGTGTACAGTGATCACTTGAGACATTCAGAGTGTATATCCATACACACATCCACACACACTTTCTCTGTATTTTCTACGTTATGTGTTTTCTCTACAGTGCAGTTTGTCGGAATAGCAGTTGGACTAATGCAACAGAACCAACAGAAATCAACTGGTATGTTATAGTCCAAATTAAAATGCTCAGTTGTTGTAAGGATTCTGGATTTTCACCATATGTTTTTTCCCCCCCTGCTCTTTGACAGGGACTTGATTTTGTGGGTTAACAGACGAGTTCCTGTATGGGCGATACAGGTGAGAGTAATACCAGTGCAGCACTCCATCGAAAGTGCCCATAAATCAAATTCCACTGCACGAACAGAATCTCAACACAATGCTCAGCCGGAAACGCTCCAGCAGCCATTTATGATAAAAGCATTTCAGTGCAACGTAGTTGTTTGGTGGAGATTCAGCAGCCAGAAGAGATTAGATTTTCACGAGCTGGGTTGATTTATTCCCCCGCCCCCCCCCCCCTGTGCTCTTCTCCCTCTGTTCGCCTTGGATGCTTCTCTGTG
>OMOW01113166.1:0-12543 GCA_900312555.1 Lamprogrammus exutus | reverse complement strand
CGTGTGCTCTTCCGATCTCGACACTGAGCTCGTCTCAATCCACACCATTGTGAAGCATTTTGTCTTTTGTGCTTGTGTCTTACCTAAAGCTAAATTTAACTCCAAACAAGCAATCAAAATAGAGAGTAAAGAGAACAGCAGCCTGACACACTCATCCGCCACTGTTGTTGTGTGACAGCAAGAGTGTGAATCGCATGGCTGTGTGTCGTCAGTGTTTTTTGGAAATCTCCGTCTTCTCCGTCCACACTAACACGATTAGCTGGCACCTTCAGATTGATCCATTTTGGAGTGTTTTTGAAAAGCTCTGTTTACGGGGTTGAAAACACTGTTTTAGTGCAGAAAGAAGGCCTAAACAGATTTTAAATTTAAAAAAAAAGATGTGTTTTCAAATGTACCCGTGTTGGTGTGGACGGGGCATAAGGGTCTGTCCCAACACTCTGTGGAAAAAACTCATTTCAGCCACTTGTAACCGTGATCTCCTTATTTGAGTCACTACCCAGAGCTCATGGTCATAGGTAAGAGCTGGAACATAGATTGATTGGCAAATTGAGAGCTTTGCCTTCAGGCTCAGCTCTCCCTTCACCACAACAGTTCAATTCAGCGTCCGCGTCACTGCAGAAGCTACACCAATTCGCCCATCAATCTCACTCCAATCAACTCAGCTCCATCTTAAGTTTCTTTCCATGAAAATCACAAACAGAATCGGGGACAAGGGACAGCCTTGCTGGAGTCCAACACACACTGGGAACACGCTTGACTTACTGCAGAGAATACGGACGCAGCTCTAACTTTGCTCATATAAGGTAACAACAGCCCTGGCACCCTATATTCCGGCAGCACCCCCCAAAATATACTGTGAGGTACGCGGTCATAAGCCTTTTCCAAGTCTACAGAGCACATTTAGACTGGATGGGAAAACTGCTATGACCCCTTCAGCATCCTTTCAAGGGTATAGAACTGGTCCATTGTTCCATGACGAGGCCAGAATCAGCATTACTCCTCCTGACTCTGAGGTTCCAGTCTCCTTTCCAGCACCCTGGCTTTCACTAGGAGGCTGCAGCTGAGAACAGCCTGGGCCAGGTCCTGCCTCCTCTTCCTGAGTTATCTGACAGTTTGCCAGAACCTGTTTGACACCCACTGAAAGTCCTTGTCCATGGCCCCACACCCCAGATTTTGCTTCCATGACCACTGAAGCTGCAGTCCTTCTGGCCTGCCGATACCAGCCTGCTGCTTCAGGAGTCCTCCTGGGCTACATAAAGCCCAAAAAAGTCCTCCTCCCTCAGCCTGATGGCCCCCCCTTCACCACTGGTGTCCATCAGCAGGTTCTTGGATTGCTACCACGACAGGCGCAAATGACGTTCTGGCCACAGCTCAGTGTGGACTGGGATGTGTGCCAAGACAAGAGGACACTGATAATGCACAAATAGCAATGTTTATGATGTCAGAGCAAGAAACAAAACAGCAAGACCTGAGACAACACACAGCAGAGATGGAACTCCTAAGAGTGACCTTGATTTGGGCAAAGGCAGGCAAGGTTGGAGACGTACTGTGGAAGCCTTGTGTGACCAAAAGGACTGAACATTTACGGTCTGAAATGTTTAGTCACTACTTTTTGTATCTGTATTTAATAAGTTTTACCAAAGCACGCATTGAAAGTAATCTGCCTATTATGTCACAGTTCAACATGCACTCCAAATCAAACACAAATTAAATCACTAAATCAATAAAATCTCAAACCGTAATGTGATATGAAACATTATCCTGCCACACTAATGACTAAGTTAACTCCGTGTGTGTCAGTAATGCATAATCAAATACCGTATGCAGTTGTTTTTAGACATGAAAAACAGACGATGCTGAGCAACAAGCTCATGCATAATGCCATTTCAGCTGTCCTATGGAATTCTCTTAATGATCTTCCAGATAGGCTGTGGCCATCAATAGCCCCAGCAGGAGCAGATTCATTAGCGAGCAAGACTTTAGGGATCTGGCTATGGATCTGCCTGTGGACGTAACAGGCAAACCCAAGAAAAGCACTGCTCTCTATAATTACATCCTGTCAGGCAGGCCATTAGACAAGGCTGCATTACAAACAAGAAGTTTTTGCCTAGAGACCTGTGGACTGACCAGCAAAGAGTGGTTTAATAATGGAACTAACTGGCCGAGGCCTTGGGGACTCTGCAGCAGTCAGTTCCTCTAACCTCAATGTCTTCCTTTTGCACAAGTGGAATTTCATATGAGGCAATCTGAGGGATATTACACAGCCAACACGTTCCCTACACACTTACCATGCGGACGACAACTACTCGCTGTGTTCAGTCTGTGTGAAAGGTGGAGCCCATAGATGTTTTGGCCAAGCGTCCCTCTAAGCAATAAAAAGATGCTCTCCATTTCCTCTGATCTCATGTGGGACTCCCGAGCTTGCGTCAGCAAAGATCGTAGCATTTTTTGTAAATACACTTAGTAATGATTGTTTCTTTAGAAGGTGACATTAAATATTCATACAAGAGGTTGACAGATTTTACAATGCGTGTGGCTTGTGTTCAGCTGCAACACAAATACCCACGTGAATAGTGACAGGAATAACGTGGAATAAATCACACTTAAGATGAAAATTAATGGATATCCCCATCTTAAGTATGGGTGTATATGTAAGAGAAAACTTCCATTGCTGCTCTTTGACTGTGCTCGATGACTGGAGGTTCATAAACCAAATTTAGTCTTATGATACAGCATTGTTTATTTTAACCAAACCACCAATGCTTGGCTGTGATTTATGTGCACTATTAAAACACAGCTAATAAACACTGTGCCACAACAAGAGAGCTGCACAGTAGCTATCACGATTATACAGTACATAAATAATGAAGTTATTCTGTGCCTCGTGGGTTTGTGGAACAAAGAGGGGTCAAAACACCATCACCACTGAGCAGAAGATGCTACCTCAGTGCAGCTATATCAAGACAGATCAAGTCTTTGTACGCACTTATTGCTCCACAGACAAATCTTCCGGAGGCTGGAAACTAAATTCCGCCAGATAAATAAAGCCCTTAACTTTTAGTGACACTTATGAGGTTTTCTTGTACTTTGCAGATGAGAGTTTGCGCAGAAGTAAGGAAAATCGTGTGCTTGTGTTCAAAAAATAGACTGTAATTGGCTGTAAGGGACAAAGACATAACAGACTATAGGAATCTTACCACTTATATTATGTTAGCTCTAATGTGACATTATATATGACAAATAGGTCTTAAAACTATAAAGGTTCCATATTAAAGCAACAGAATAATTTGTTGAGATCCTCATTATATCCTGACGAGAATCAGACAAAGAATGAATAATTAAGTCCAGACTTCTTCAATCAATCAGTCACTCCATCATCCCCTTCCTATCTGCTCCTGAGAGGCATTAGACCTGCTTTAATGTAGTTCCTATAACATTCAGTGATCTGTTACCTTAAAGTTTTTACCCTCTGCACAGATGTGCTTAAAACCAGACAAAGACTTTGTCACGAACATGAGTAATTTACCCACATATTGGTCTCACATGCTGTTACATAAAGCACTTTATGAGGAATCCATTTGTTATGAAACAGTGTATAAATTTGATTTGATCTGAAGCCCTGCAGGGATTTATTAAAAACACATGGCTCCGAGCAGAAATTGTGTTCTTTCTTCTTTCGCAGTGTATGTACACTTGGAAATTGTGTGAGGGCGGTTGTTACCATATTGCTCCGAGTCAATTTGACAGGGAGTTTGGCAGACAGAGGAAGCACAGCGGCGAGATTGGGGAGAGTGCTGTTTGTCTGACAATTATCTCACACAGGTGTTAAACTATATTGGCAGGCTGAAGCTACACAGGGGAAACTCGCATCTTATTAAGAGATCATTCATGCAAAAAGGCTACCTGTGAATTATACATATGACTTAAGATATATAAAAGCAATGCAACATCAAGATAATAATAAAAGATGCAAAGAGTGTGTGATGAGCTCAGCTTATCATCTTAAATGAAAACATTAGCTATATTCCTCAACAGAAGATAATGAGACAATGCAATTATACATGGGTTGAACCATTATCCAAGCTTCCCAAAGGACTCCAATCCTGGAGGGTATCAACACAACGCAATTAAGGCAGTGTGGCATTTAAAAGCAGCTATATAATGTGTTTAACTATGCCATGAGGTTTCAGTTTGCAGAGGACTGCATTTGTTTTAATAACAACACACTGAAATCTCCAGCTAATGTTATCTGCGATTACTGCATCATTTATCGCTTTGCAAAGTATGATACATTTTCTTATTACAAGGTTTCCCCATAAAAGCTGCAGCTGTGCTGTGCGGGGAGCTCACTGCGCTCCCTGACACTAACATTGCATTTCATTACTAATTCAGCTGCAGCCATCCAAAGCATTGGTGTGATGTTGATGCAATGTGAAATGTACTAAAAATGTGGGAAGGATGAAAAATGTGATCTCCATCTATTATAAACAATGGAGAATTTAGATCTTCTTTGATGTTTGCAGAGCTCCAGCAGGGAAAAAAAGCGTAAAATAAATAAACTACAGGTCTTTTTTCTTCAGAGGAAAACGAGCTCTAACATAAAAGCGCAATAGCTTTCTGTTTTCATGTTGTGTAATTTCTACCCCACTGTGTCTCACAGCCGCAAGAACAGAACAAGACAGTGTACACTTTGATATCACCTATCACTTTTCTGCTTAAACCAGTGAAACAAGTGTGCCGGTGGACTACACACACGTGTGTCTCAGATAATGGTGGCAAGTTATATAAACAATCACTCAGACACAGAAGGCTCTATCTGGATCAAGTGCTGCATTTAAGATTGCCATCTAATGCTTTGACATACGATATTCAAATATCATATTCATTCAGAAACATTTGTGTCTTCGGCAGTGATCTGTTTACTGGCTGAACGCATTCAGAGAGGAGAAGGAAAACACCAAACTGCGTGTGTCAACCAAAAGAATGCTTACTGTATTACTGATCAAAGGCAAATTGTCTAAGGACACAGATCAAGAAATGATTGCGACTTCACTTTGTGCTCTGAAATTCAAAATGTAACTAGAAGGGCACTTAGAGTTCATACCTCCACCAAGGCTGAACAAGCCAAGACAAAATTTGTCCAGTTCTAATAATATACTGGCCTAAAGAGAAATAATAATAGGACTTAATTGCATTATTTGTTATAAGAAACAGAGCCAAATTGCACCTCTTGATAGTCTTTTATGGGTCTTTTCATTGAGAATGCTGTAATACTTTTGAAGAAATTGACAAAAAATATCGAAAAATGCCCTCTAACTATGTTAAGAAATATATTTTTTTTAATTCTTGGGTTGTATCATCTACAGCATCAACTTAGCCACAACTCTTATTTTGCTACACGTTGGCACACTTTATGATTCGCATATGTGTTGAAATCTAATTGATGATCTATCAGGCGACTCAAGCTGTGAGCCATGGAGGGGGGAGGGGTCACATGTTTCCAGTCTAACCAAACACTACACCAGCTGATTCACAGATTGGCTCCTCATCACTGGTTCAGGGTGTGTTGATCAGTGAAAACCTGAGGACTCTTCACCCTCTATAAGGATCATAGTTGGAGACATTGAAATGTTCAAAATAAACACACTAAATATGTTGCCCTGTGCAGCACATCAGTACAAAATGTGCTAGCCAGTGAGCGGTTCTGATCAAATAAAAATGGGGGTTCTAGGTGGTTTCTGTGAAAACAACAAACATCCTCCTTCCAAAAAAAACAGGACCTTGGCCTGTTTGGGGACACAGCCAAACTATGACCCAGGAAGAGACTGAAAAGTGACACTCAAACTACAAGATAATATCATATAAGGATAATATGATGTGTACACAGGATATCACACAAGTGAGCTGGCTGAGGTCTTCCAAAACAAAGCATCGGTCAATAAATTCATTTTTGCACACAGGAACAAACAGAGGAAAAGCAAACATTACCTGCTGTTTGTCAGACAACAGAGACCTGCAACCGTGCCAAAGAAAATGCGTTTGGAACAGAGAGAGCTTTATTTTTTTGTCCTTGCCTCTTTTGAATAATTCCAAGATGAATGAAACCATTATAACGACGACACGGTGTAAAAACATGCCACTGAAACTGATGTGAAGCAACCGGTGAGCAACAAAACAAAGCCTCAAAATGGCAACGCCATGAGAAAGAAGTGAATAAACTTAATAGAATTGTTTTGAGAAATAGTTTGACCTCAGTATGAATGGATAACTGTTTTGAAAGCCTTTTTAAGGACCATCTTATTAATTAGAGCACCATATTACTGCACACGCATATATACTTTTAAACTGACAGTGGAAAAGGACTCTATTTTTCATTTTTAGGTTTGAAGTGACAAACCGCGAGACGAAACCGTTATTTTACCTCAGAGACATCCAAAAATGGCATCACAAAGCCCTGCAATGCTTCTGTATTCTATTCTGTGTCCTACACCACAAGGCAGCGTTCAGTAACATCCTTGAAAGGCTGCACAGGAATCATGGAGCCTCTGACCTATGCACTTATTCCCTTATTCCTTATTCCCTTTATGACACAAAGGCCTAACACAGTGGGGGGAGACAAACTCGAGGGTCTGCTGCCTCATTAACCATAAGTTTATACGATTAAATACATACAGCACATAAAATCAGGAGCTAAATGACTTCACCAATGTGACACGTTGGTAAAGTAATTAGTCTCTATATTCATACATAGTAATTAATTTCATACGCAAATGAAAAACAGACAATGGCCTGAAGTAAGACTGGCCTACATATTAATCTTCTCTGTTTAGGGCTTAATAAAGTCAATCACCTGAGAGGATTTTCAGTATAAATGCAACATGACTAAAACAATCTTTAAAATTAAATACATCTCAAATAAGCAAGCGTAAGGATACATCATCAGTTGTAAAATAAGACACCACAAAGAATAACACGAAAATCAATATGATATAATCTACGGATGCCCAGTTGTCAGCACAGTGCACGTTACACTGCAGACAGTACTCACATTCATAACTGCCATCATAATCAAATTACCTTTTCATCGTCCTCGGTGAAGAGTTCTCCACTTGAGTTCTTGTTGATGGCCTGAGCGACTCCGATGATCTCTCCATCACTGTTGCGAATGGGCATGCACAGGAGCGACTTGGTCTTGTACCCCGTCAGCTTGTCGATTTCATCGCTGAACCGTCGATCCTGCAACCCACAGGGTTAGAATAAAGGGTCAAAGACACAAAATAGATGCAGTTTTATCTCTCCCCGTTTTCAGATGATTTCATCCACAGCTACTCAAGAGGAGAAGTTTGACGCAAAGGGATGAAGACAAAATAGTTTCAGGTTTGTCCTGTAAACACTGAATAAAGATGGCTGAAGTGATGTCAACATGACCACTGTGTTTGGTCATCAAATGAGGTCTAGCTGGACATCTGTACTGGCTTTAAAATGGAAATGATGTATTTTGTGCTTAAGTAACTAATAAGTGTGTTTTGTCCTTATTATCCAGGAATTGTGGAATTGCAAAAACTATGAAAGCCAGGAATGTTTTGCATGACACCAACTTGAACTATAGTGGACCGGAAACCAACAAGTGATTAAATGTGAGAATGGAAGAAAACCATCTCTCTCTCTCTCTCTTTCTCTCTCTCCTGACAATGCACGCTCACACTCACGCACACACACGCACGCAGGGCAGTGGGATCAGGCACCTGATAGGCGTCGGGAATGTTGACCGTCTCCCCGTGTTCGGCCACATATCCAATGATGCCTTTGCCCCACGGCACCTGAACCTCGTCCGAATTGCTCATGGACGGTAAGACCGTGGTGCCTGCGTGCACGTCAAAGAATTTGGACACCAGTGTCTTCTTGTTGCCCGTGCCCTCCACTAAAAACAAGGAGCATCTGTCCGCGTCGACCATGATACAAACAAACACCAAGATTTTATAGCTCAGACTCGTTATGTCCAAGTCGTTCGATATGTCCTTGACCAACTCCAGGAAAAACTCTCTTTCGTTGTGTGCTTTGAGGTAATACTTAAAATCCACGGCGGTGGACGGATACTGGGGGATGTTGACCCTGGACTCCAGCAGCGCGCTGAGGATGTGCGCGGTGGTCGGGGGCAGAGAGCTGGCTTTCCTCAGCAGAGCTCTCCTCCTCATGCTCGTCAGCGGCTCTTGCGCCCTGGAGTTGACGTGCTCGTCGTATGTCCTGTTGACGTTGACGGCCTTTGACCTGGCGAAAGTTTTACGCAGCTCCTTCTGCGAGGCTCGCCGCTGCAGGCCGTCACATTTGCTCGCCCAGCTGTCCTTGCTCTTCTCCGGCTCGGCTGGAGCCGCGGCGGCCGCACTTTTGCTTGCCTGGTGGTGATTCTTGAGCCATTTCTCCACCATGCTGTACTTCCCCTTTCTGTTCAGGTAGTCCTCGAATAACTCGGGATGCGCGTCCAGAAAACTTTCCACATCGGAGAAGACCATATTTGGCACTGCCATGACTGATCTTCAGATGGTCCTCAGTGAACCAAATCCATGAAGTCACGCAGAGAAATGTCATCTATGATGCTTTACTTCAGGTTAAAGTGTAGAATCGTGTGAATACCACTACTTCCAAGAGGCATTATGCAGGGAACTCCCATGGAGCTCTGGCTACGGTTCCAGGTTCCTCTGAGTGGGGAGAAGGATGGAGACTCACTTTGCGCACCGGGATATTCCTCCACAGCATCTCCACGTCGTTCACACTTAATTCAGAAAAACCGAAAGCGGATCTCAGCATCCACGGGCATTGAGAAATTCCACGGTGAGCCACTACCGAGCATCACCGTCGTGCGGGTCTTCTTGTGTGCAGATGCCGCTCACTGTGGTTGGCTCGTCCCCGTGACGCGCGTTTCGTCACAGGAGCTCAGGATGGATTCAGCAGTGGGTCCTCCTCTGGCCGTTTGAACCGTTTGCCCTCCCTAGAAAGGCACTTCAAGTCTGCATAATGATGATGATGATGATGATGATGATAACTAGGGTAAATGTACATACTGTATCCCTTTGTAGCATGCATCATTTAAAGGGAGATGTTGTTTGTATGTTTGCCCATTGATGATACAAAACATGATGATTCAATTCAAATTTATTTAAAGCTTTACCTGCATCAGTACTTCATCGTATAATGTGGATACTGCACCTCGACAGTGTCCCACCTGATGAAAACTTTGGCAAATAAAGTGCCTGCAGTGGATGACCAATAGCTTTCAATTTAATTTTGTGTCATTGACAGTTAACGGAGGCTGTGAGAAAATCAATTCTTTCTGTATGCAACAGTAAATTGTGGGTGCAGTTGCGCCATTCACTGGTAGAGGGCGCTACACTCCACAAATTGTAATCCATGTAAGTTTCTTGTTTTTTATGAGTTTCAGTCACCAGTAATCTCACAGCATCCATACATTTTAGATTCGTGATCTCCAAAACTCAAAACTCTATTTTTTTCATTAAATATAGCGTTTAGTTGCTCTAAGTTTCTCTCTATATATACGCGTAAAAAGAGCACATGCCATCAAAAATATTAAATGTCTCGTCGATCATTTTATGCAAATGTCCCTAAAATGCACTGTAATATATTTGGTATGTTTGGGAACTTTGAAAACATTAGAAAATTAAAATACAATTCAATGGGATTCAGTGCTTGGCAGGGAGATTAAACCATTTTGCTTAAGTTTACCATTTAATTAACATGTGTGTCCAACATACAGCATCAACTTCCAAACTCACAATTCAGCTGACACTCAGATGCCATAGATTACAAGTCCTCCAGAGACAGAAGCTGCTCCCTTGTGGAACCAACACACACACACACACATCAAGCAACCTCAAGTTAAAAATATTTTCAATGTCGAGGTATATTGTAGAATGTGGAGGAGACCAGGCAGTGTCGAATTTATCCTGTATACTGTTGTGGAAGGTTTTACTTCCTCACTACAAAGAAAAGAAGTTGGTGTGCCAATCTACTTGAGATCAAAAATCTACAATGTCACACCTAGTTTGTCAATACAATAAAACGATTACCCAACTCAAAGTACGTTCCCTGTATCAAGTCATTATCCCATATTAAAACATCAGACTGACCATGCACTTCATGCTCAGTGTCAGATTTATTGATCTGGCAAATTCAGACACAAAATTTAAGACAGTTGTATCAGTCATGAGTTAACACAGTGCACAAATGTGGAGCACTCAGATATTTAGCACGTTCTTGACAATTCCTTGATTCCAGAAGAGATTGTGTTCATTAAGAAAAAACACTGGACAGAATAATTATTTAACAAAAAATGAACACGGCTATTACTCGCTACACTCTGACCACACAGTATATGTTTCAATAATTTATTACATTAGAAAAGAAGCCTGTTAAAACCAGGGGATATCATTTACTCCACTTCAATGGAGGAACATATCAGAAAAGTAGAGGTACAGTTGTGACAAATATTCCAACACCATCCGAGTGTCTGCCAGAATTTTAGATCATTGCACTCTATCAACCTTGTGCCAGATGGAAGGCATTAAAAGACAACAAAAATAATTAAGAATCCTAACATCTTGAAAAACAAGGACAGATAGAAGACTTCTTCATGAGGTTGCAGACTTCAGATAGGCCACCAGGTCCGCACGTTCGTTCTTCTTTTTGATGCCAGCGAAGATCATCTTGGTTCCTGGAATGTATTTCTTGGGGTTCTCCAAATAAACCATGAGGGTCTCCTCACCCCAGACGATGCCTGCGATCAAAGTGAGCAAAGGCACATTGAGCAAAACGTTTCAAACCAGACTGCTTCATTTCTAAAGACTGTCCCAAAAGGATTGACACACACCTTTGCTTTTGTTTGCATCGGTGTAGGAGTATCCCTCTGCCTGGCCTGTTTTGCGCCCAAACAGACCCCACAGGTTTGGGCCGACCTTGTGCTTTCCACCCTCTTCCACAGTGTGGCACTGCGCACACTTCTGGACAAATGCCTTCTTTCCTTTGTTAATGTCTACTGGCATGGTTTCTATAAAGACAAAAAGAGTCAATTATTAGTCAATTATTAATGTTGTAAAACTACACATTTTCATTTTGTGTGTGCTTGTATAAAAATTAGCTTTCCAAATGTTTAACAGTGAGGCGCTGGTATTTTTCAAAATTCTCGTAATTCTCTCATCCAGCCACGAGGGGGGGCTAGCTTCCACGTTACGCAATTTCTACTACACGGCTCTCACGTAACCGGTTACAAAATTACTTTGAACAAGGACATACTATCGGCAGAATGTTGAATAAGTTATTTGTATAAAATGTTTACTAAAGAAAATGCAGCGAACGCCGCATAGTTTACCGTGTCTGTGTTACAGACAAACGGCTGAAATTTGCCAGTAAAAAGTGAGTCATCATTAGAGGTTATAACATATAAAAAACACAAAAGCAATCACTAGACTGGAAAACGTAACTGATGTACGTATTCGATACATGTTTACAGTAAATAAGTGACTAAATCATTTTTAACTTTCTCTTAGACCCTTAGACTCGGAGACACCGGGAAACCCTTAAGGAGACCACGTTGCCCGTGAAGGGAACCGGCAAAGTCAGATTTAAGTCTTAGTAACGTTACCATAACAACACAAATCTTACTGGAAAGCTTGTAAACGTGTTGATCAGAGCTTTACCTGTCCTCGGTACGTATTCCGCTGACTTTTTGGCCGCTGATTCCTCCGCTTTGACCTTTTACTGCAGGCTCGCCCGAATTCACTGAGCTTTTCCTTCCAGTTACTCCCAGTGTAACGTCACACCCGGTCACATGAGCTGTTGCATCACGCTCCTTACTATAAAGTGAATGGGTGAGCTTTGCTCTCTCTCACCTTACTGCACCACATGGACTTACGAGGACAACGTAGCATATACGTCATAGTAAATTCGGAACTTTTTCCATAATCACAGAAACATGGATGAGGTGATATTGATTGAGATTATATTATCATTATATTATGAGGCTATTACGAAAAGGAGATATAATTAAAATCTGTTACTGTTGCAATCAATAACCTGAAATGTTGTTTATTTATGTCTCATCAAACTGATTAAATACAAAGTTAACTTTTTTGTGTTGTATTGTCATGTTTTTATTTGTATACCTTCATTAATTTCATTAATTGTTGTTTCTTGGATTTTGTTTATTTTTGATCACTGTAAGGCTGTTTTGTAGCCTGATCTGGTCTCATTATGTTCTTGTTCAATGTTCAATAAAGTAAAGTTGAATGAATATGCACTCACTGTTGTGTCTTTATACTGCTGGTTCAGTAAAGCTGAATGACGGCTGTTACTGCACAGGCACGAGTAAAAACCATGGATAGAAGCCATGAAAATGTTGTAAGCTCCTCTCATCAAGAAGACCACTTTCAATTTCTATTCCAGACGAGACTCCAAATGGAATCACAAATTCCAATAAAAAAATATGTCGATCTTAAAAATGGGGTTTTGTTGAGGTCATGATGATTTAGAATA
>OMOW01113158.1:0-11615 GCA_900312555.1 Lamprogrammus exutus | reverse complement strand
GCCCCAGTCAGATATGTTGTTTGAGAGCAGTGTGTGTGTGTGTGTGTGTGTGTGTGTGTGTGTGTGTGTGTGTGTGTGTGTGTGAGTGAGTGCATAACTGTGCCCACTGACAATCAGCACAGCCTGGCCACAGGCCTGAGTCATCTGGTGCCTCTTGCCCAAGTCACGCCATGTGATCATGGCTCATGACGCAGAACAGGTGCCCACATAAGAAACACAGAAGACACAAGCAGATGCAGAGAGCGCTTACATCACCAAGTTAGACCAAGATAAACCCACAATGGAGATAATTCAGGAACAACGACTGGGCAAATGTGCCATCACCTCAATGTTTACTTCTTCACATTGACACAATTTGCAATTTGGCAATGTAAATGTAAGGAGATGCAGATGTGTGGAGGCTTTCTGGCATTCAGGTCGCAAGATTAGGATCACCTGTAGTACCAAGACAGCAGAACTAGGTTATGAGACGTTTAATTTCATGTGCTTTGATCAAACGTGAACAGACTGTAAAATTACTCCCATTATCTAGATTTTACTTTGTCTGATTCAACATCTGGTTCAAATGATTGGATGTGTGTTCAGTATAGATCTAAACGATAAAAGAACCATAACAAGACAAATTAACTCGTACATCGCATACTGATCTGTTCCAACAAATTCCAGTGATATTTATAACAAAACAGCCTGTTTGGAAGACTTCACAAATAAATGGCCGTACCTGATGATAAACATCATAGTTTAACAGCCTGAGAATTTGAAATACACTGACATATTAAACGATGGCTGGACTGATTCGTAGAATTGACAGTTGGATTGTGATGCATATGAACTGTTCATAATATCAATGAGAAGTTTCACATTTTTATGATCATGTGGGAAGTTAAAACATATGACACTGAGGAGGATGTTTAATTTATCCGTCATTCCTCAGTTCCTCTGTCCTCACATCTTTTCCTCGTCTTTTCCTTGAGTCTTAATTGGCTGAGGAAAAGACAAAGTGAGGCAAACATGGAAACGTCAAAAAGAAAAGCCAAATCGTCCAGTCAGTCATGGAGCAGTATGAATAACACTGTGTTCTTCTGCTGTTGCTCCAAACCCACAGCAGTTTCCGTGCCCCTTGAGTCATATGGAAGCGTAACGTTTTGCTTTGTCTGATTGTTCGCTGTTTTGGGGGAATTAAGAAGTGAAAACCTCTCCTCTTCCTATTCACTGTGCATGCATGCGTGTGTTTATGAGGGGCAGTGCATGTGTGTGCTTGCCTGATTATGACATGTTGCCCTTCACACACTATGGCCCTGTGTGTGCAGCATGAGTGGAGCTGCGTGTTGCAGATAAGAGTCTGGGTACGGCAAGAGGAGGGGGAGGTTAAGAGAACATGGGGGAAGAGCAAATGGAGAAAAGGAAATGGTGCTCTTTCTCCTGGTCTGATTCACCTCTGGATGCCCTTTCCTCCACTCACTGCCATTACGCCTCATAAATAATCCAACCGGTGATACTACTGCCTACACTACTGACATGTTACATCACAAACCCCACACATGTGAAGGCTGACCACAGCCATGCCAAAATGAGCTCCGAGCAAATACGATATTCATACGCATGTACAACTTATGGAATAATGAGAGAGAAATTGATGTTGTGATTGCTGGCACTTCCCTCAGTCTAGACAGCCAGTAATGAGAATAATGAGAGGGCTGCTGTCTTCACTAACATCTTCATTATCTGCCTGTTTGCTGTTGATGTCCTCCAATGCTGCAAGCACAGTGTTTGGAGAAGAAGATCTCCCCTCCCAGGTATATTCTCTTAAACCGTCAGCAGGCAGTCAGGCAGAAGTCTGACACACAATACTTAACAAAGAGGTATGGTGAAAGCCAAGACCGCATGTGTTAGCTGCTTCATGTCTGGGCAATTTGTTGTTGCTAAGTAAATTAACTTGTTTATTGATCCCCCATTTGTATTTAACTCTAACTATCCTAAGTATTAGTAGCAGTGGGCAGCCAGAGTGCAGTGCCCGTGGACCAACTGCAGGTCTACAGCCAAGTGCCTTGGTCGAGGGCAATGGCAGGAGCATTAACCTAACACATGTTTTTCTGGTGGTGTCGTAGCAGAAAATAGGAAACAAAGCGGGTATTGAAGTATGAAGGAGTATTTAATTTTGCAAAGTCAAATCTCTCTTATTATCCGAGGAGCATATAGACTTTATAGCCTTCAGTAGGCGTTAGCAGATACACAAATAAGCAGTTCTGATATAATTGCACAATGATACGTCACCCCGCTATTCCAGCTCCTTCTCCTAATATGGACATAGCAGTTCTGTTATCCTAATTTGTTGCGAAATGTCCCCATCTGAATGTTCCCATCTGCATGTTCCCATCTGCATGTTCCCATCTGAGATCCAAAACACCATCTAATTGTTTCCTTGTTCGAGTGAAAAACAAGGACCTTATTTCACAACATTCAGACCATATTCAGAAAACATATTTTTTTAATCAGAACTCATTTCTCAATAGTGGGGGGAAGTTCCCAGAGAAAATCCATGCAGAAACGAGGAGAACATGAAAAGTCCACACAGAAAGAACCAGTGCTCGGGATTTGAATCCAGGACCGATCGCTGTGAGGCATCAGATCTCACCACCATTCCACAATTGTGAGAGTTGGGACATGAGTTAGCAGGCAGCAACAGAAGCTCCAGCTGGCACAAAGTGAGCCAAGGAAATAAAGCATGAAGCTAAATAAAAACAACACAGGAAACACTCACAGGAAACATGACGTAGGTGGTTGTCACACCAGTTAAATGTGTTTCTCTGACCTTTAAGTTGGCAGGACGAGGCCTTACGTAAAAAAACGCAGTGCCTGATCAAGAGAGGGCTGCACAAGCATTCTTTGACCTCTTTTATCCATACTCATTGGGTATGCAACAAGAGGGCCCATTTGAGAGGATCCAAAGAGAACAGGTTTGTTAGTGTGAAATTGGAAACCAACCTGTTTGTCGTGCTTGCCTACATCAGAATGCTAATGTTGCCCACATCAATGGGCTCTTGAAGCAGAGATGCACCCAATAGACCAGGATCTCAGAAGCTGACCCCTACCACACAAATGTATCTTGTGATGTTAGCAGGCCTGTCAGGACTAATCAATTATGACTGTCAATGATTAAAATGCCACCTGATTGATTATTCAGCAAAGTGGCGAATGTAAAGTCGGCGCCTGGCTCAGAGCAACAGAAACACCAACATTATATTGCATGCTTGAAGCAAGACGACAACTCTTACTCTGATTGGCAACATTATTCTTCCCGGTGCCTTAGTTCTTATGTGTTTTGTGAATAAGGAACCAGCTTATTTTCAAAATAATCGGTAGTGACAGCCCTAAATGTTACATGTACGTCATTCTTCAAACTGTCCTCTGGTTATGTTTAGGGGGGAAACATACCATCCCTCCATCCATCCATATATCCATCTTTATTTCTTTAAGTAATATCAGACTGTATTCCCTCCATTAGCCTTTGTTTGCTGTTCCTTAAGTTGAACCAACACACTCCCAGACAATTAACTCATTAGAAAGACTAAGACACTAAGTCAGTCAGCAACTTAATAATGCAGACAAATCCAACCCGGGAATTTGTGCATGATTCAAAAGATTCTTGTAAACAAATGCCTGCATGGATCAGATTACTCCCACGTGCATCAAACAAATCTCAGGTTAGCCACAAGTTTACTGAATTCTTAATTTACTGCACTGACAGCTGGCATTGACAGCACACAGAGAGAGAGGGGACACCAGCAACCCACAGCCCAATGCTTGTACCACTTCTGGTTATGGTTAGCATGTTTACGGACACTCAATACTCAGAGTATTTACCTTTAACAAAAGTAAGGGCAAAAATGCGAATAAACCATATACATGCACGGAATCGATAGGATTCTATCCTGTGTTGTGTAATCACAGTATGAGGCCAGTCTGCCCATTGAGGAAATGCATGTGGAGGAGACATACTCCAATTACGTTTATGTGCCTGAACAACTCCATTTACAATTGCATAATCTAGCTCTATTTCTCGGAGTAAGCATACTTCCATTTGTGCCAATTTCAAGCACATTACAGTGTATGTACAATGTTTGGAAAAGCCAATCTTTATGCCTATAATCGCAGTGTAATCAAAGCTTAAAAGAACACCTAAACATACTGAATCTTAGAGGGAATAAAGCAGAGCTAAAACTGTGTTCTCCTCCTCTGTCAAATTCTGACTAGCCCGCCTGGCTCGCTCTGAACTCTAGCTGTTTTTTCACAGCCAAACCTTTGAAAACAGTCAAAGCTAGACTGGAAAACAAAAGTGTTCAATCAGTGCAGCCATATAGCTGGTCATAACAGGCACCATTAATATACAATCAGGTTGTCTGTGGTAGAACACAACACAACCTCACAACTTTCACTTGATCGTACTAGTTAAGATCTCTCTGTAATCGACAATGATTAAAACATTTTTGACCAAATGGAAATATCACAGGATATTTATGGATGAACCTGTCTGGTCACAAAGATAGAGATCAAAGGGAATTAGATAACGATATGGAATTAGAGTGTAAGGGGACTATAGGTGGTCTCAACAGCAACACAGCAGAGAAACAACAAGGAAGCTTGCATAATGTGCATATGGGACTTATCATTCAGAGGGAGCCTTGGTCGTGCTATGCTTCCCATCTCTGCCAAGCTTAATGGGATTTCTCGGGTTTAAATGCACTTCACCCGCTCAGTGGAGCCAGTAGGAAGGTAAACTATTGATCCACAAACAATTTAGCTGTCCAGCTGTCCAGAGAGAGGGAAAACAGGACGTCCCTAAATGTATAATTAGGCTTCCCAAGAGCACGGCTTCCTCAGTATTCTCTCAGCGTGCCAGCAGTCCTTTGCCTTTGGACTCGTTCCATGATTAGCCTTTCTATCCAGACACTTCTCACACATAAGAATTCCTCCAACCAAAGGCTGGGGGTCAGCCAGCTAAGGAGCCAGTGTACTCCTCACCAAGGACATTTCAAATTAGTGTAAGAATGCCCTTTGCTCCCTTCAATTTTTCACTATTTTGATCACGCAACTGGTGGAGACTTCATTGACTCCTGTTTACAATGCCATTGCACTATAAGGGCTGGTCTGTCAAGAATAAACAGCACCCGTCATCAGTATGAGGCACATACACTGGGTCAGCAACACCACAAACAACACACAGTATACATGAAAGGTGATGGTATAGGCAAAGATGTGTGGTTTCTCATGGGAGGCCAGCATGCAGAGCTAGCATATAGATGAAGTTGTGTTTGTGTCTTTCTGAAATGCTCAGAGCACCATAGCAACAGGCCTTGCTCAAAGGCCCCAAGAGTGGCTCGGCCCCAATGAGGAAGATGCTTCTGTATCTCATTGGACAGCCGCCTCCACCACTGGGCCTGTTCTTTATCTCAAAATACTGTACGATAACAGGGCATGCCGTATGTAATGTAAGCTTTCACATTCCAATGATAAACACAGACTAATAAGGATTAGCCTGGATCCCAGACAGTGTAGACCCAAAGAATACAGAGGTAACCTAATCCCCCTAAACGATGTCAAATACTAGTTTTACTGTGAAAGTATCAGAGTGAATCACAACATGTCAGCAAAGTAATTATGGTTGTATGGATAAGGGTTTTCCAAATAGAAAGGTCCTGAGTTGTATTTCTGCCCAAGCCTTTAATCATCCAAAATATGCTTCAGCCTATACACAAGCTATCCTCTAATTTGCAGGCTTACTAGCAGTTATGCTAACACACAGTTTGGTTCACTGTCATTCATGATAATGTGGATTTACATAATTTTTTGTTCTACAGTGGCAGAAAGAAAAATGCATCTGACAAGATTTACAATGTATCTGTAGAAGTTCTTTACACTGCAATGTTGCGGCTGCAATCCCAGCAAATAAATCATCCACAATTTCCTAATTGCAGGAAATTGCAGGAAGTCTTCAGGATTGAAATAGCTCCTCAACAACACTGCAAACAGCGGATTTGACTGTAGGGGCAAAAACTGACTCCCCTGTGCAAATGCCACTGTGTGTATCGCAACACTTCTGCTAAGTGACGTGTTAAACAAAGTAACAAGACGTAATGTGACACTTTGTGGAGTAGTTTAATTGAGATCCATTCAAACTAAGATGTCTGAAATTGACGCATGCATGCATATAATTAGATAAACTGTCCTCTGAACTTGTTTACCTTGCACTGTCACTTTTATTTTTCATCATCATTAAATAGAAAGAACTTAAGATACCAAAATGCAATTACCTATTTGGCAAGCAAAAGGCTCATGATTACTGACTGCACCTTAGTGAGGCCTGACAAGGGTATCGCTGCTAATAAGCACACAAACAATTTGCTGTGTGACACTGTAATGAAGGAAGCAACAAAGTCAAATACCATCAGGTACAATTAAAAGGCTGATTGTGCTCTTAGCTGAAATTAGCAGCCAAAAAGGCACCGAAATTGTAATCTCCTTTTAATTGAGTGTATAAATCCCGAAAGATTTACTTTGTATTGAAAAGGCTAAAAATATCTCAGAGAAATCAGAGAAAAGAAGTGAAATCTTGTCAGACGTAACCTAGTTTCAGATTCATACTCTTCCTAAATGTAGCTTAGATGCTGTGATAAAATCGTCAAATAAGTCGACATTTTCAAATTATTAAACAAATCAGATCAAATCAGAATTTAAAGGACTTGCTGGGGAGAGGGTGACGGTATGTCTGCTTGATAAATGAAGCCTCTTTTCCTCTAACAGTATCCAGTTACGGTGGCATGACAAATATTTGCCTCTGAACATCAAACTTCTTCCCACTCTGTAACAGTTTTTAATGAGAATCATCAGTGTTGGCACATTTCCCTTCTGAGTGGCACAGGGAGATATGGCAATTTCCGAAAGCTACCGGCTTGTCCGATGCACATTATCTTAATGGAAAGGCGTAATCGGATTTTGAATGAGACATAAGTTTGGCAGAAGAACCATGTGAGTCAAAGAGGAAGGTCAGCACTTTATCAGCAAACAAAATCACACTGATAGGGGGAACAGAGTTAATGTTTGATGATAAGAAAAAGCTTTAGTAGTATTTTCCACCCTATCAGTTGTTTAAGAACTATATTTTGCTACAGCTTAATTACTATAAATAGACAATCATACGATATGAAGCAAATCTATTTCCATTTTAGCTCATTTATGCCACATTTGTGTACATTAAGCAGACATACTATATCAAAAACAAAGTTGGCAGACACAGAGAGGTGAGGTGAGATGAGTTGTACACTAAAATAAGTTTAATCCAGTCTGCATCATGATTCATACAGAGTCTGGCATTAAAAGTATCTCAGTAGCATTGTGGCTTGGTGGTTAGCGCTGTAGGTTTCCTCCAGGTGCTTCACTTCCCTCTAGCCCAAACATATGCAGCTCAGATGAAGCAGAATCTCTAAATTGTCCATAGCTGTGAATAGGAGTGTGAATGAGTTTGTCTGCCTCTGTGCATCAGCCCTGGCATCCTTTTTCCAGGGCGTATCTAAGGAGCGCCAGGATAGGCTGCAACGCCTCGTGACCCTGCACGGTACAGAAAATGAATGGATGGATGGATGGATTCAAACAGACAACTCTCCTGAAATTGCAGGAACAACAGCAGTACCAGAAATAGAACAACAGCCCAGACAGCAGAGCCTTACTCAGTCACACTAAGTGGATGGTTTGGGTGGAAAGTCCCATACATAAATATTTGAAGGTGCTTACTAGACTTTCTTACTAGAAAGCCAGTGTTCACTAGACTCAGTATCATATTGCACCTGGCTGTCTTGTGTAGCTGTTAGCATCACAAAGCAATCGATTCTTACCATTTTATTCAAGGCTGATAACAATAATAAGGCAAAAATAAATGTGCCTCATAGTTTACATGGGAGGGGGAATACAAATGTACCTCTCTCTTAGCTCTGACTCTCTGTCTGCCCAGAGCTCTATAGGGTCTTGTGCATGCAGAGAGCAGGATCCACAGTTGGAGAATCAATGGCATGCCTGGATGGAACTGTATACATACGACCAAAGATGGCAGATGGGGACTGAGGCCCTTTCTCCTCCCCAAGGCATGAACAGAGGAGAGGTCTGTCTCCAGGCAAACACAGAAGACGTCATGTCTCTGCCTCACTGCCGTACCATTAGTGGGTCTCTCTATTGATTGCCACTGGGCAAATTGCTGAGCAATCTACAGGAACTATCAAGACAAGAGCGCCACGTGTTTTGTCAGCAGGACAGAGAAAAGCAGTTGCATGTGCAGTAAAGCTGACTGCAGCACTAAATAGGCTGGTGTTCACGCGCACTTTCGACACATACAAGTGTACAGGCTGTCTCTCCTTGGTATATCCTGTCCTTGTCCATTCACCTTAACAAGGAAACAAGTCTAAAGGAAATATTCTCTCCAGCAATCCTTGGACTGCTTTCAGTGTGACTGAACAAACACTATCCAACAAACCAGCCCTGCTGCTACTGCCAAATGCCAATGCTGCCAATTGGTCTTTTCAATGTCACATTGACAATGTCTGTCTTTCTCTGATCAACTGATCTTTGACTCTTTGCCCAAAGATGTGTCACAAAGGGATTGGAAGGACATCCGGACGCAAATCTAATCTACTAAAGTAACTCTATAATTGGCTTAATCTTCGATGGCAAACATTCAAGGCCCAAGTTTGAGCCCTGACATCAAGATTGAGACTAATCGTTGGAGCCCTACATACAAGGCACAACTTAAACAAACAGTGAATGAAGAAAACAGTTTATGAGATGAACACAGATGCAGTAACAATATACAGTATGTACCTCAGTAAGAGTGATCTCTCGGCCTTGCACTCATGTTCATTGTTGCATGCTGATTATCTGACTGAACCGAGGCGCAGATGGAGAGGTTGAAGACAGCTCTATTTTCTGCTTCACGTGAGGTTAGCCTGTCTACCACAATATGTGCTGGATGTGTTTGAGTGAAGCCTCAAACCAAGGGAGACGTAAGTGTTTCGGTATGTTAAGTCAGTCACTAATGGAGGCTGAGGCTGAGGCTAGAGCCTTAACATGCATCACAGAGCATAGTCACATCTCACAGCGCTGCTATGTAAAAAGTTCCTCATCCAGCTGCAGGTGATGGTTTGCATTCCATAGTTTAGCCTACTTCTGCCACAAAGAGTACAGGAATTTGTGTACCTATCATGCAGGAAGGGGTCCACTCTGTCCTCAGGGTGTGCCACAGAGGATGCATTAGCAGCAGTCAGGCTGCACAGGGATTCAGTAAGTGCTCCACCTGACAGGAGGCCATGCACTTCCTCTGACATTCTGTGCCAGATTCATGGCTCGGATTCTGCCAGAATCGAAAAACCTGAAGAACCTCAACCAAGCAAAATGTAAGCAAAGATGGTCCAGTCAAAAACATTATGACCCCTCATGTCATTATCATTGCACAACAGATCGTCAGCCCAAACACATTTTATACGAGATGAGCAGTAACTGCAGTAACAGGCAACAAGTAACAGGTGTGACGAGCCAATAAAACCATAGCAGACAGCAATTAACCACTTGATAAAACTACACGATGCGTAAATCTAAGGAAAATAATCCATTATATGTTGTGGAGATTCGTTCGTTGATTGGTTTGAGCGACTGAGTCTGCTCTAAAGAAAAGGCGAAAAACAGCATATACTGAATATCATGACCTTTCCACTGTCATAGTTCACTCCTAGTTGGCTATTGTGAATTGTACCATAAATCAAGTTGCAAGCCCATTAGACCACAATGGAAAGTGGTGTTGACTCAGTATTTTTAAGGGAGTTGGGCTACGACCGATACAATATGCTTCTGTGCTACTCTATCCTTAAATATCAATTCCTGCGTAGTAGCTTGGTCATAAGGTAAAGGCAAATGTTATAAGTTGCTGCCGCTTTACACCGATTTCACTACATTGTTGCATGTGTGCAGGGAGCCCCTAAACAATTTTCAATTAATGGCCTTTAAAAGGATGCAGAATGCAATCGTTTTTTACCAAGAGATTCCCAATTAGAGGTTTTTGTTCAGAAACAGGTGAACATTTTGTCAGGGGGCTCCAAGATTTTCTAGCTACGCCCCTGAGAAACTGAGAACTGCATGACTGTTGACTCATGTGGGGAGATTAACTGTGAAATTAATTCTGTCATCACGCAAACCAATAAGTGAAATATCTATTCCTCATTTTGGTAAATAGAGATTCCACTTGGTAGTGTCTGAGGGCCTCTAGAGGTCCCTGATCTTCACTTTCCTTAACTGTTTCTCTTCAGTGAAGCCTAGACTGGTTAGTCAGGACGCGCCCAACACCTGCCACCGCAGCAGAATCACCCTCACCAAGCACCATTTCGTCTCACAGTGAAGATAACAAACAAATTAACCATATGCTCCCATCATTCACGACACCGACACATGGACATTTTAGATCCACGCAGATCAAAGTGTTTACAGTCACGCTGCCTATAATCTTTTAGCTGTAGGGCAGGCGGCAGTTTGAATAATCGGTATGCGGCGCGGCTAGGCTGTGGCTTCTGTCTGTGGTCTTATTAATAGTGAATTTGAAGCTGGGGCTTAAATAAATCAGTGCTGTGCGGGGATGAACCATATCACAGCATCTCCTCAGAGCCTTGGCAGTGGGATGTTTGCGAGGAAAGTAGCCTGCGTGGATGTAAGGGGAATCATGTAACAGCATCATTCCCACCACGCCACGGTAAAGTCAGACACTGCACGTACGTACAGCGTGCAGCATCTCTGCATCAGAACGCAAAAATGCAGTTTCTTCATACCCAAATCGTGAACATTTCTGCATTGCGGAAAGCTGCATGTGCCCCATCAGCGCATCTCGTTGCCACCGGTGTAAACAACACTGATTTCTGAGCTGTCAAAACGCTGCAGCCCCGTTTCTGTGGAGAAAAACGTCAAATACCGTTTTTTGTTTTGTTTTTTTTGTATCATATCTGCCCACTACTCCCCCGTGTTCTTACCTTTCGCCGTGGGCAAATCCGTCCGTCCGAGTGTCCTGCACGATGCTCACACACCTGCTCAGCACCGCATCGCCGGGCGCTCCAGAGCGGGGAAAGAAACTGACAGCGCCGTGGTGTGTGTGTCCCCTTGGAATGGATGAAGGGATATCACTATCAACCTGAGGGGGCGCTAAACCTGCTGGTTCAGAGCTTTGGAGCAGTGGCTGCCAAAGTGGATGACGATGACTTATCGAACTTTAAAAAACCATGAAGTAACCCCTCAGTTTACGTCACTTAAAATACATATAACGCCTTAATTTACTCGATTTATGATCTTAAAGAATCTGTCCCTTGAGAGTCATTCAGGGTAAATCTTAGAGTTTACATTTGCCGAAGCAATGTAAGTGGGTAGTGGGTAGTTTGAACTCATTTAAAGTTTTTGGTGTTATAGCATTAAGAAAATATAAAATGAAAAAAATGTATTTTGAAAGAAAAGACAGTTTATTACCCTTGTAGTTATTCCTCTGTTTTTGTAATAATAATAATAATAATAATAATCTTTATTAATGAATACAGTTCAAA
>OMOW01113157.1:0-10219 GCA_900312555.1 Lamprogrammus exutus | reverse complement strand
GCAGCAATGGGTCCAGGCGGAAACGGTTACCTCCTCAGTGAGCAGTTCCACTCTAAACAACATTTATCAGATAAAGAGAGCGTGACACACCTTAGAGGCTCTACAATTAGAGGTCACCAGTGTGTGCTGCAGTTTTCCAAATCCTGCTTGCCTATGCTGTTAAGAAACATGAATATGCATACATGCAGAGAAACACACATTTTATTGTTATTGGAAAGTGACATTCCACATTACCAATGTTAGTTTCTAAAAGTCAGGGGTCAGTAGGTACCCAACTTCGCCTGTTACTCTACTGGCAACACACCCGAGACACTAATTGTAGTTCCAGGCTCCCAGGAGAAGGCCTCCAGTTTCCCTTTTGTGGGCGTGGTAGCTCTCTCCAACTGGTACCAGTTCATAACGGTTCTTAGTCTGGCCCCTCACCTGGGACCACTTTGCCTTGGGAGACCCTAACAGGAGCTGTTGCCCCTAAAAACACATCTCACTGGGTCATGGGGGCACGCACCATGATATGGTGGCAGGAATCATGTTTGAAGAAGCCAGCTGAGGTGGTCCAAGCATCTGGTCAGGAGGCCTCCTGAAAGTCCTCCAGGTATTCAGGGTATGTCCAACTGACCCAGAATATGGTGTCCTGGGAACACCTCAGGATCCGTAGCTAGAGAGTGGGACATTTGTGCTACTTTACTGCTTTGCTTTGGATGCGTGGATGGATGAGTTGCTTGTCCCTGGAACTAAATATTAAACAGTACATGAATGACTTCTTCAGGGTAACTAAAGGTGATTGCTCTGAGAGGGCTCAGATAAGAAGCATTCATTATGATAGCAAGTAATGAAATGACTCTGCTGCTTCCTCTGCCCTTTCATCTCTATTCTTGACTCCTCCATACACAACACAATCCAGTGTCTAAACACTGAAAGACGTCACTGTGATGAAAACCCAAAGGAAGAAACAGTTGTTCCCAACTATAAATAGATCAGTTTGTGAGATTTGGGGGAGGGGTGGTTTTCAGAGTGGAAAACATTTTCCATGTGGTTCTCTTTTCGTAACGACCTGAATCAGAATGAATTTGACAGAAGCGGATGTGATGTTAAGCGGTGAATCACACAGCTCTCTGTGGGCATGTGTGCTTTTTTGTGTTTTTATGTGACGCATCTTTTGACAGACATATATCTTTCAAAAATCAAAACCACTGTGGGTGACTCAGTGGTCTGAGCGCTGCAGTCACAGTACACCAGAAGCAATACACTCACCTTACTGTAACTGTGCTGTCATGCTGAGGATGTACTTGAGACATGAAACCCTAATTATCTGTGTTGTATGTTGTGACTGATTCAGATTTTTAGTGTAAAATGGTAAATATGGATTAAATAGAACTTTTCTGTTCTCCTTTTCAAGAGAGGAAGCGGGTCAGGGAGTCTGGCTCTTACTCTGAAGAGGAGAAGTCTTCAGAATCTGGAAGAGGAGAAAGTCCACCTCGGCCTCCAGACATAAATCCCATCATTAACTCCACTTCCAGTTCCAACATGGCTCTCATTAGCAACGCACTGGCAGCTTACAACTACATAGCAGGTATGGTAACAATGACAATTAACATCAAATCAGTAACTTAGACTGTGACGGCCAGGTTTGAGACACAAACATGACTTCTGACCCCCTTGGTGGATGGAAAGAAAACACATATCCCCACAGATTGAGATCACATTAAGATCTTAATGTGAGAGCAGTAATAGCTCACGATTAATTGTAGGCAAGCGTTGTGTGTGACGGTGGGATTTGTTTGAAATGAATGAGTTGTGCATGTTTTCATGTGTGGTACATGTGGGTGGTACGCTTGTCCTTTGGGTAAAATCCTCTGGTTTCCCTGGAACTGAGAGGTGGGGAATTGTCCAGAGGAATGCAGATGTTGAGCGGAGATAACACACACACACACACATACACACACTCAAACTACACACACAGCCATTCACCTGCTCCAGCCAGCTGCTAAAACAGACTGGCACAATTTGGATGTTTGGGCCTATCCTGTTTTATTACCTCTCATTATATCATACAAATGCACGGTGAAATTTAGATGCAGTCAAATAAACATACACGCCAGATGAAGTCTACCTAAACTTTTGAAATTTTAACATCCTTAAAAGCTTTATACACATTTTACTCTGCGGTAAAAAATTATAGCATTATAGTGAGAAATATTGGACCAATTCAAATGATGGTTCTCAAACTGTGATATTGATATTGAAGCGTGGCCTGATGAGACACCCGATGACTCTGCTGTTGCTCAAAATTATTTGCAAATAAAATTATATGTGGGCATAGGTTTTCATTGTGAGCCATATGAGCTCTAACTCTGCTACCAGTGTTCATTACAGTGAATGAACCGTCTAAATAAATATAATAATACAACATAGCAGATTGAACAGGTCAGAGGATCTTTGTACGGACCCAAAATGACTCAAATGATTGAAATGAATGTTTGACGTGTTCTGTAAGGAATCAGCCAAACATAACACTTCCCTCTTCGTCTCTTTATACCAGATCACCCTGAGAGGGCAGCCCTCTTCTTCGTCTGTGGTGTGTGTTTGGGCCTCTTTCTCACACTCTTCGCCCTGGTGGTCCAGATCTCCTGTCGGACAGACTGTCAGCCTCGCCAGCGCCCCCAGGTGAAGAAGCGAGCGCGCCCCGCTGACTCGTCCTCTGATTCCAGCGACTCGGACTCGGACTGGGACACCACGTCGGACCTGTCTGCGCGGCGGCACCGGCGCTTTGAACGCACGCTCAACATGAACGTGTTCACGTCGGCGGAAGAGCTGGAGAGAGCGCAGAGGCTGGAGGAGAGGGAGCGAATCATCCGAGAGATCTGGATGAATGGGCAACCTGACATCCCTGGGACACGTAGCCTCAATCGATATTACTGAGGGACGCTAAAGGTCAGCTTTTGATAGACTTGAGCAAATTGAAAAGGACGCACTTGGATTGGAAGAAGCGAGAGACTTGGAGCCTCATAAGCAAGCATGGAAATGCAATAGGACGATTGTGGACCGCTGTGATTTGGACTCACACTTATGAGCACAGTGGAAGGCATGGCAGACATGTGAAGAAAGCCTTACCTCTCTGCTGGTTTGAATACTCCTATGGGTATTATAAGCTATAACCCATTCAGTAACAGAATAAGCTCCCACTTTGCATGGAAAGCTTGCCTCTTTCTGGCGGAAGCGAGAGGTGAAAGGCCAGCCGCTGCACTGCCTCGCCCGTGACCTCAAAGGGCCTTTTTGAAGTGTGGATTTATGGGATAGCTGCCCTCACACATGCCTTTAGAGACTGCATGATGACTGTGACTGAAGGACCAATGGCTCATGTAGGTCTGTCTCATACAGAGCGTGGGGCAACCACATAGACTGTGACACTTGGAGCTTTATGCTCAGTACCCTCCAGTATTCTAGTGGGGACGTAAAGAGAGGCAGCATAAAGCAGTGAATCTGTGTAGAACAGTGAGACAATTTTAGACAATCTTTCCAAGGTGAATAACCATGCTGCCTTTGGAACTTTATCAAACCAAAAGATGTTTTTGGGAATTCATCTCAACCCTTATGAAATCTATTTTATAATATTTAATAGTTTATTGATGTTGTGTATTTTTGTTCTCAAGTATGGTTTATTATAAGATATTTTTATACTTGGCGAAGGTTGTCTGGCACCTCAGGGATGCAATCCTCGTGTTTCTGTGTTTGGTTGATGTATTTGCTTCCTAAGAGGGGGATCTGCCCAATTAAACACCCATGTTCAGCATTTAAAAGAATAACTAGAAATATCATAGTAAGAGCCTCAAAGAGGTTTCGGGGATTTAACCTTATTTAGAATATGTTGATTCATACTGCAGTGCCTTGCCTAGCTAATAAGTAACTGTTCTCAAGAATGCAGTTGGTGTATCACTCAATAACCGGTTAAATCATCCATTAACAGGGCATTGAGAACTGATCTGATCACGTGCGTACTCCCTTTTTACATTATTGTTGCTTTGCCAAGTGGAGCATGCTGAAAATCTGAATAGAAATGGTGAATTTATTTGTCAAACATTGCACTTGCTATCTCGCCTCATGTACCAGTGCCATGACACTTCTTTGTCACCTGCAAAGGATTTTTGTAGCGCTTAGTACCTGTTAGGCTTCCTTCATAGAACACCTGTTAGCCCCACCCTTCTTTCAAAGATGCCAGTGCTGAAAAAGATGCTTGTGGTAATCCCTGGTCATCACCATCTAAAGAAGGAACCACCATCAGCAGCGAAAACACACAGTGTCCCTCTCTAAATCATGTTGCCAGTTTCACAATATAAGCTATTGTCTATCCAGTTCTGTTTTGCAGCGCACTGGATTCAACAACAGAAATAATTATAGTTTTCATAAGAGCTTATTTGCCTGACTGAGAGTTTTATTGACACAGGACATATTATGGTCATCCACATAAAGAATGCTACACATATAGATGTTGTTTCAGTGGGATTAATATGTGCTAATAGCTGGTAAAGTGAGACCAAAATATGACTTGTGCTTGGAATAAACTATGCTCAAAATTAAACTGCCTGGCATATTCTTAATAATAATATTGATTATCTATCTATCTATCTAATTTTTTTGTCTTTCTGTCTCATTCTGTCCACGTTTCTTATCATTTTATTAAGTATAATTAATGCCTCCGTGCTATAGCTTAATTAGTGTTGTGCGTCCTCTGGCGGTGAAGTTGTTACCCTTCAGTGAATGTAAATTGAAAGGAGCAACAAGTAACAACTCCGGAAACATTTTAGGTTGATTTGAAGGTTAAACGACGTCAAGGCTAAACCAGGTAATAATTATTCAAAAGTGAAAGTTTTTAGACGTCTATATTTAGCCTGTTTGCACACGATGCAGCAATACTATAGACCTATAACACAGCGTTTTTGTCGCATTGCTCAGTGTTGGATCATAATATGTCAGTTAAGAGGGTAAGTAAAAACCACAATAAGAATTTGAAATTATTTATTGTGTCTGAGTGTCATATTATTGAGACTTTTGCACTTTTGGAAAGAACGTGTCTCTCAAACACGCTAATTTGCTGCTTATTTTGATACACTCCTCTTCTTTCCATTTTATTTTGTCATCATGTTCTTTCTCTCCGGTTTAAAAATGACTAAACGTCGCCCCCTACAGGTCATATTTAATGTGTACAGGGACATTTGTTTCTATGGATACACATAAACTTCCCCCTGTGGTGACTCCGGTGTTGCGTTACGGTAGCAAAACTCAAATTAAAAGTGCAACATTTTGTCCGGTTTATCGTCTTTGGAACGGAGACATTTTTGATAATACTACAAGAAAAAATGTCTTCAAGTAGGAGCTTCAGGTTACCTTTTCTGCCGGGTTACTCCTTTCGGGATACAATGGTAAGAATGGATGTAAAGTTAGCAAAAGTCATCTGAATTTTGTGAGGACTAAAACATTAACAGTCGCTAAAGCAACGTTTTAAAAGTTTATTTGCTCTTCTCTTTTTGTTATGTTGATGTCAGTCTCCATCTCGGCATTCCTTTAGTTACCGTGTGTGTATGATATCAACAAATTAAGAGTTAATATTCCATAGGTTAAACAAGTAGCGTTTGTGATTGTTGTAACGGATCGTGCACGTTTTGAATTTAAATCCGTCTCCTGGTTATCAGCTGTGCTTTAATTCTCCCAAACTTCAATCTTAACTAGTTCCTCATAAAGGTGTTATTTTATGTTATTTATGTATTTCGTAGTAATTGGAATTTATTGCTACTGGAACCAGTAGGGGTGTTTTTACTGTTTATTAAATTGTTTTTTTTTGGGGGCATTTCCATCTCAAGCCAGTAGGGGGCAATAGCACGCACTTAGCTTGGGTTAGGTGGTATGGTTGGAGGTGCACACAGTCCTTACACTGTCTTATACCTACTGTATCTAGATAGCAGTTGTGTGTAATGATAATGGCTGAACAGCCGAGCAGGCTTTGGTATTCATTCTATCATTTAAGTCAGTAGAGTGGGCCAAACGTGCTCCAAGCAGATACAGTGTCGATTTCTGGAAACATTAGGATTCAGATGCAGGGTGAATGCAGGTTATCAGAGGAGGATGAATGCATACAGGTATGTTTCCGGTCATTCAGTTCAGCAGTTTCATGATGGTACAACCTGATACTGCTGGTCCCAGTGATCGGTTAAGACAGAACATAGGTTCCAGGCCCACTTTTCCACAAAATTTCATAAAAATCCATCAGTAAACAAGCAAAGACAAACAAACAACAACAACAAATGAATCTGAACCAAATTGTATTTATTAATAGGCAATCATGGAATTGGTGTATTACTTACATACATTACTATGAAGAAATTGACGTAAATGTAGACAAATCCTGTAATGCTAAGAGACTTTCGTTTTTTTTTTAATTCCTTGACTTTCCCTGGATCCTTATCACCGAAATGTAAGGGATTCTCTCCCCTGGACAATGCCCCACCCTTCCATAAAGTTTTGTGAAACTCTTTTCAGAAGTCTTATCAGTAATACATAATACATAAAACATAATCTGCCCTGGTTGGAGGTAAAACAAAACTTCAGAGTTTGCAAAATTGAGTCACTGCAAAAGTTCAACTTCAACTCAGAATTCAGGATGCTGATTCCACCATGCAGCAAGAAGTCGTCCTCACCAGGTTTCAGTTAGTTTTAGAGTGGTAGCTAAACATTTTTACCATGTCCAGATGTTACAAATCATTTTATACTGCGATGAAGTGTAATATATTGCCTCTTAACTGATCGTTCAACACAGAAGACAGCCTTTCATCGGCCCCAGACTCTGGACTTTAAGTGCGGCAATCCTGTGGCACGTCCCCCCTCTGTCGGCATCGGACAGGCTCCTCTGGAATCGGAGCTGCTGACCCAGCAGGAGAACACTGAGCTGTCCATTGAGGCAGCCGAGCTGATCTATGACTCCTACAGGCGCCGCAGCAAATTGCCAGACTTTGTTCCAGCTTATGTGGCCTTTGACAAAAAGGTATAAATCATACAAACAATTATAAATCATTACTTAGCAAATATTAGAATATTTCTGTCCATATAAATCCCAATCATGTTCATGTCGCTCTTATATTGACCTCTCCCTTGTCTTGAGTAGGTGTTGCGTTTCTTTGCGTATTTCAAAGAGGATGTGCAGCATTCCCCTGATGAAGAGTATCGCGTGCGTCCTGTCAACATTTACTACTACCTTGAGGATGACAGCATGGAGCTGTTTGAGCCTGAGGTGGAGAACTCCGGGCTTCTACAGGGCAAGCGAATCAAACGCCATCGTGTGCTCAAAAATGACCATGGAGAGCACTACCACTGGAAAGACTTGAACCTGGCCACGGACCTGCAGGTGTACGGGGTCAAGTATCGCGTCATACAGTGTGATACTTTTACAAAGGTACAGCACTCACCTTTTATGAAACCTCTCTCAGCTTCAGAGCCTCTTCATTCAGGCTCTCTGTGTCTCTTTCACAGGAGTTCATGGGACGTGAGGGCTTGATTTTGAATGAGCCCGAGCCGTTGCCGATGGATCCTTACATCACACGTCGCCAGGCCCCTCAGCCTACCCACCAAACGCCCTCAGACTTTGACAGCCTGCACCAGTTCCTCACTAAGGACCGCCAGGTAAAAATGAATTCCCTCCATTCCAAACACACTGCTCACACACAACCTAACCTGGAGATCTATTCACAGATCCTCTCCTATCTGAGCTATTATTAAAATCCTGGTAGACTAAAAACTAAAACTACCTCTCATGATGTCACAATATGTTAGCTTTTGAAAATGTTAGACGTCTCCAGTTTTAACCACAGCGAGAAGAATGAACTTTAAATGTATTAAATCAACATTAACCCCTGCAGTCTGTTTTATTTTGCACTGGGGGCTGGAATAAATGCACTGAAAAATGCCATATACCTCTTTTTATTCTGAAAAATTCACTTGTGAATCTCCAAGGTCCAACAAATTTTAACCTTTTTACCTTTAAATTGTTGTGTGGTCTTGAAAGGTGCAAGGACTTCAGACAAAACGCATCTGTAGGTAAAATGCAGTCAGTATTTGCAGCAAAGCTCAGCTGGCAGACTAAAACTGTTTCACCGTTTCAACAAACTCCCCCAAGTATCATTGTGAAATTCAATCTTGAATTGGTGAAAGATGTCTGAAGCCATAAAAGTCTTCACAGAAAAAAATGTATATATTTCTGCACGGTTAAAATCACAAAACATCACAAACAGAATGCATGTAAATAGGGGGAAAGCACACAAACAATCTGGTGTTTAAGTCAAGATCACCAGCAGTTGTCAATCATGTTTTTGTACTCATGGACGCTGTAATTGGCATCCCAGCTCTGGTTTCTGACTGTATTCGCTCTGGTCTCCCTTAGGTGCTGCGTTTCTTTGCAGTGTGGGACAATCCTGACTCTCTGGACAAGAAAAAGACAATACATGTGACCATCATGTATTACCTGGTGGACGACACAGTGGAGATCAGAGAGATCCATGAAGCAAATAGCGGCCGAGACCCCTTCCCCATCCTGATGCGCAGACGGAGGCTGCCCAAGCAATTCAAACCAGACTATGGTGAGATGAAATGCTGTGTTACGTCAACTAATATATGCAATGATTATATATTAGCATTTTTATCCATCTGATGCTTAACTGTACCTTTTCAATTTCCTCCAGAATCCTTCCCTAGCTGTGTGCTGGAGGTCTCATCAAAGGAAGTGGATCAATATTATTCCCCCAAAGACTTCCAGATGGGTAAAACGGTGAAGCTGTTGGACCGCCACTTCCTGCTCTATGACTGTGACGTCTTCACCAAAAACTATTACGAGACAAACCACCCCAACATGGACATGAAGCCTCTGGAGTTGCCACAGGAGGAGGACAAGATTCGGGACAGGAAGAGGGTGAGAAAACATGTAATATTTTGTACTTATATAAATATATAGTATATGTAATGGGCCAAAGATACTGCTTTGTCCAAATCCTGCTACCAACCAAACATAATATAATCTCCTTGGCACAGGTCAATATTATCAATACTAATCCAAGACTTTGTGGCTCTGTGCTGTAACAAACTATCATGTCCTCTTATTTCCATTGACCTTCTCCTCTCCGTGTGGACCACCATTACAGGAGATTCCTCCCTATAATGGTTTCGGGTCGCTGGAAGACTCTCAGCAGAACTGTTTGTACCTGATCCCCAAGCCTCCCAAAAAGGACATGATCAAGCTGTTGGAGAATGACCACAAAGTGCTGCGCTACAGTGCCATAATGGTGAGACACCAGAGCAGCAGTGTGACTGTGTTTGAACATTCGGACACTATTTTGTCAGGTCCTTTGTTGGCTGTGTGTAGTTACAACAAGTCACTGATTTTTTTTTACCATAGTACCAAGCACCTTTGTTATCCTGCACCATAACACAAATCGTGGCTGAAAGACTTGAGAAATTGTAAATTCTCACCAATTTGACAGTTTTTAAACCTCTGAAGGAACCGTCCTTTGCCATCATTTGGTTTATCCCCACTGATAAATGTTCACCTTGCTTGACCTGTCTCATGTTACTAACACCCCAGGAATCGCAGGATCCCAGAGAGCGCCATTTTATACTCTCCTACTACTTGTCCGACGACATGATCAGCATTTTTGAAAAGCCAACCGCTAATTCGGGGATCATCGGTGGCAAGTTCCTGAAGAAGACACGTGTCCCCAAGCCAGGTTCTACTGTGGAGAATCCTGAGTTCTACTCACCTGCGGACTTTGCCATTGGAGCCACTGTGACCGGTAAGGCTCTGAGCTCCCTCAATAACCGATTAGTGGTTCTCAATCGTGGCCACGACACAGCATATCTACCATTGCTTCCTTCTCCTCCCACACCTTATCTTGCTAAATCAGATATGTTCACATGAAGATTTGGTGCCTCTCAGATCTTGATTGGCTTAACATCCCTGATTTAGCTAATCAGTCACTGTTCAAACTGCTTTGACGCTGATGTTCACATCCCTGTTGAGATAACAAAGCAAAACCTCCATATCAGATGAATAACTCGCATAGAAGCTAAGCATAACTCATCTTCCTCCCCTGCCTCATCTCTTTTGCTTTTAGTTTTCAGCTACCGCTTTGTGCTGACTGATGCTGACCACTATGTGCTGAAGTACCTGGAGTCCATCTCAGAC
>OMOW01113154.1:0-18857 GCA_900312555.1 Lamprogrammus exutus | reverse complement strand
AGCCACCCCTCTTACTCAGCTGAGCTTTACTCCTCCTACGTCAACATCCTGCTGGGAGTCTTCTACTCGGTCTGTCGAGACCTCCGAGAGCTGCGCCACCTGGTCAGACACACACACACCCACACACACATACATGAGTCAGCGGAGACTTGTCATTGAAGCTTTGATTTTCTTTCACTCCAGCTTCATTGATTTCTTTTTCTCTTCATCTAGGCCGCCCTTAACTTTTCAAAGTTCTGCGAGCCTTTGGAAGAAGGAAAAGGTAAAGCACAAAGGAACTAAAGTCATTCATTCATTTGAGTGTTGATCAATTTTAATGCCACCTTTTACTCTTTTCCCCAGTTTTCATTTGAGGATGATTTTCCTCTCATGTTCAGTCATTTTCAGTTTCATAAATATTTTACTTACTTTCACTCAGACAGGAAACTTTCAATTATTCTTCCCTTGCCTTCTTGTTAACATCCCTTCTAGTTACAATATCACTTAAGATTCAGGAATATAAGATAGGAGTCGAAGTTCATTTAACAACCCTGATTCATTAATGTTGCATTATTTTCTGTCTTCAGTGAAAGAGAGCGACACACACAAGCTGTGGAGAAACATCGAGCCTCATCTGAAGAAGGCCATGCAGACGGTGTACCTCAGGGAGGTGTCCAGGTCTGCGTTTCTGTCCTCCTCAGCTAGATATGCACGACACCTCAGTCTGGATGTCACGACTCACTCTTTGCCTGTCCTGTTGCCAGCTGACTCTTGTTTGTTGTCTCTTCTGTCTGTTCAGTGTTCAGTGGGAGCAGATGCAGCAAATGGAGGAGAAGGAAACTGGAGCCGTCAGAGGTATTCACATATTTGAAAGTGATACTGTGGTGATTTTACACAAGTTAGTGATTTCCAGGGAAATCGCGTCTGAAGTAGGTCACTGATGTTGTTGTTTTTGGAAGTTGTAAGTAAGTTTTGTTTACCAGGTCCGTAGTAGACCCGTAGTCTGTAGAACAGAACCGTATGGATCCACAGAACACGTCCATGGAACAGGTGGAAAAGCCTCTAAAAGCTGCAATACATGAAGTTTTAAGTTTAATTAGATCTAAATATGTTCAGCGCTGAGTCAAAATTTTCCTCTGACAAGTTAACCTTAAACATCTGTATGTTTTCATCGATCGCTATCCTTTAGGAACTTCCGGGTGCCTTCTCCCATCAGTTCCCAGCTTGCACAATGTCGCTTGTGTTTGCTAATGATGTATTGTGTACGCGAATTCAAGGCTGCACTTTTGCACACAAAACTCTGACACTTTTGCACACATTTCTTTCCTCCCCCAGGATTGTCTGCTCACGCTCATGTTGAGCTTCCTTATTACTCCAAGTTCCTGCTGATTGCCGCCTACCTGGCGTCCTACAACCCTGCTCGCACAGACAAACGCTTCTTCCTCAAGGTGATGCCAACTCTTTGTCAGTTTTTTCCTCCAGAAAGGCTGTTTACTCTCTCTGTGTTTGATTTGTTTAATGTGCCTCCTTTCTCCTTTTACAGCACCATGGGAAAATAAGAAAAACAAACTTCTTGAAGAAACACGAAAAGGTGGATTACTTTTATGTAACACTGAGTTTCGTTTAGCACGAATTTGAGTTGTGTATCAGTTTTCTGGAATGGTCTCTTATCTCTCCAGACAAGCAACCACCTTCTGGGGCCAAAGCCTTTCCCTTTGGACCGCCTGCTGGCCATTTTCTACAGCGTGGTGGACAGCAGAGTGGCCCCCACTGCCAGCATCTTCTCCCAGGTCACAGCCCAGCCGCTTAGTAACACATTTCACTATTTTCATATCGACATGGGACACAGGCTCAGATTAAGATGAACCCAGGACCAGGCCACCATCTGGGTATTCCCATAGCTGATGCCATTTCTCGCCATTGCCCGCAGTTAAACCTGACCCCTGCAGTGGGTTCATTTAGCTCGTTTATTAGTCCTGCGGTGGTCTTAATTATTCTCCGTGTCTGCAACTCCTAAACTCTAGGAATCCTCAGAGAGCTCTTTAAAGTGGCTCCTCCAGAATATAGAAAATAATTAAATTTCGCACTTTTCCCATTTGCCAGATAAGCAAATGAAAGGATGTGCTGCATAATGATTAGAGTTTCTTAAATACGCTTTCATCATTTCACTGCGGACGCTCCCATTTCTACTTCAAATGTACCCGTCTCGCACGAGGTTCCACCCATTTGGCCATGTGTTTCGGGACCGGCGATCAAATGCCTCTATTTATTTAATCTATTATTTATGGCCCTCGGCATCAAATGGTTTGAGAAAATGAGGCCCGACCCATTTCTGCACAACTGGCCCTCGTCATTTTATGTTCCTGCATTAATTGTGGAGAAGCTTTGCTTAAAGAAGTGGAGCAGAGAATAAATTCTGTTTCTGTGTGCTCTCGTTCAGATCTCCTCCCTGGTGACCTTACAGCTGTTGACTCAGGTCGGCCATGATGACCAGCTGGATGCCCCCAAGTACAAATGTGCCGTTTCCATGGACTTCATCTGCTCCATATCCAGGTGTGTGTTTGTGTGGGTGAGGGTTACACGGGATTGAATCTGACTGAAGAATTGTTCGAGGTAAATGGTGTTGTGCGATTTTCTGGTACTGAGAATGTCCTTGGTGTGTTTTTTCTTCCAGGACGGTGAACTTTGACATTGTGAAGTATCTGTATGACTTCCTGTAAGCCTGCTGTACATGAAGGAGAGATGATACACACACTCACAGTAGGACTAAAGGAGATTCACACAGAAACACAAGGACAAGCGCTTACCAACATTTCAAATGAGAATATTGTGGCGCTAAAGGAATCCCGTTATGTGTGACTGCCCCCTTGTGGTTGATGGAAAAGCTTATTTTTCTCTGTAAAGTTTGGCTCAGATGTGGGATTACTGGAGTGGACCTGCCCTAAACAGCAAGCTGGAATCTGACATCGACACATTAATATTTGCATTTGTATAAAATAAATGCCATATTGGCTAATTCACTTTATCTTTGTTTCAGTTTTATATTTATAGGAAACATCCAAACAGTCCTTTTCAATTTTCTTCTCTCCTTCCATCAAAATGTAATGTTTCAGGGCAAACCGGGGGCTCGAATCTAGCACAGACGTCAACCAGGTTTTGATCAGCGTGCATAGAAACATAGTCGACTCTTAACTCTTAATCTTTATTGTGTAAATGAGAAGAAGCATTGAAAAATACAATACAATTTTGTATTCTTGCAACAGAAGGCACCAAATAAATATAGCCAACAATCATGAAGGTCATCTATATCTGTATTTATACCCACGAGGCAGCAAATCCTTCAGGCCGAGCACACACCCACACACACAACAAATATTGGCCTGCCACACACACACACCACATGTCTGTTATTTGTCTTTATGATTAAATTATTCTTTCAAAGTGAAGATAAAGGGTAAACGTTTGGGAATTGTGGAGGATTTGGTCTTAGATGAAAATCAACCTGTTCATTTATTAGATCCAACAAAAATGGAAAGCTGTAGCTTCTTCCTGTAAACAGACAGGAACAGGCGAACAGAGATTTCGGTGATTTGATCCAGACAAATACTAAAAGATGATTTAGTATTTGGACAGTTGAGTGCAGGCAGTCGTCGCTCCTCTCCCATGACCTTCTTGTCCCTGGGAGTATCTCAGGTTAAGTGGACCATCTGAGAGATCAGCACTTATGTCAGGATGGCCTTGAGAGCTCAGAATCGTTAAACAAGGACGAGAGCCGGCGTCCATTCATCATTCATACATATCAATGTTTTAGAGGTTCAAAAAAGTGTCCGTGCATTACAGTGAATCACTCTGAATTGGATTCAGACCGAATATTCTGCAGTTAAACTGTTAGCAGAGGAGGAGAGGACGTAGCCGGCGTGTAAATCATGGATGGCTGACTGGACTGATCTTAGATGCTACGCCTCCGGTCATGGATCATGGCCACAACGTGAGAAAGGTCCAGACTTTTCATCATCACCCCCATGAAATCTTCATCAGTGTGCGCACCGGCCACAAACTCCTCCAAGGAGAGCTCCCCTTTCGGAGGGAAATGAGGGTTGTAGGGTCACAAATCTTACTCGAACTGCGACCAATCATTCTTTATGATTTTCTCTCTGCTGTATATTGAATAATCTTATTTAATTGGTTGATTATTTATAGTAGAAATGCCCATCGAAATGTCCTCAAATAGCTTGTTTTGTCTGAAAAACAGTTAATTTACAATAGTATGAAACAAAAACAAATCAACACAATTGATTCTTTTTTTTTTACTTGATAAATTACAAAATGATTAGTTGCCATTTAATCATTTTAGCATTGGTTATGTTTGTGTTGTTAGTGTTCTTAGTTTCTTTGCTTTTGTCTCCTGACAGAATTTGGACCGATAAACGTCTAAGCACTGTCCACCCACTGTCCACCCACTATCAATTTTGTTCCTAAATGTTCGAATCCCCCTGGGCCAAAACACACTTACCGTCTCCATTTATATCAATCCTGTCAAACACGCCGCTGGTGAGCTCCTCAGCTGTTGTGTCATGACTTTCGTTCCCATTGATTGCCTGGATGGCCTGAAGGAAGAGACAAAGGATAAATTATGTGGACGGGCGGAGGCTCGGCAGTGCGGCTGCAGTGTGACAAACCTTTATGATGTTGAGGAGCTCGTGTCGGTCGATGCAGCCATTGCTGTCCACATCGTAAAGTTTGAAGTACCAGCGTAGCTTGTGCTCCATCTTTCCCCTCATCACCAGGCTGAGGGCAGCCACATACAGTATTCCATGAAGTCTATGTAGCCATCCTGCACGAGCAAGAATGGAGATGTTCAGTGATTTAAAAACATCTACTTATTAAGCAGCTTCCAGCATTTCAGTCCATCCAACAGATGAAAGCAGAACTCCCTTATCTTTACCCCAGAAGCTATCAGAATGAAACAAAGCATTTGAGGATGAAGAATTATCTCCAGGGACCGTCTGTTCTCGCGAACGTGGGTAACATTCTTAGCATCAAAGCATTGTCTCAGAGATAATCTCATCGTTAAATCATGCAGGAAGATTATCGCGGCCTTTTGTTAGCACCCGGGGTTACTAAATATAGCAGCTTCTCAGCCAGACAGATCCTATGATGACCCCCCCCCCTTAGCCCGAGCCATTAAACTGTAATCTGAGGCCCAATATGGACCACGAGCCTGGCAGTTGATAGGCTGCTTTGTGAGTTTGAGTCCCACAGTGATTCAGACGTCTCTTTGTTTTGGGCTCCACATTAAGAACGATACAAGAATTTCTCAGCCCTCCATTCTGATGAAGTTCTAACCGCTTGGAAGTCGAGCTGTCTAAGCCCATACTAATTTAACCGTTTGTTTATCCCGAGTCTTATATTGCATATTTCTCTGGTAGTTATATTGAGACACTTTGACAATCAATGTGCAACTCAAACTACGCTGTCCTCCTGTAGAGATTTTGTGCTGCCTCAGCTTCTGGAGGACACAGATGTACTGAGCAAATAACTGAAGACGCCAGTGAAAATGTTGGTCTGCCCCCCTTATCAATTAGCTGAGTAATCATTCAATAAGGTCGTGGTCAACTAAGAAATCTGTTGGCAGTTATTGGCTTTTTTTGTTTTTTTTAATCATGACTAATGAGCTAATCAATGATCATTATTGAATAATAACTGGCACAGCACCGGCATCAGCAATTTCCACTAATAGGCTTTGGTCTTTGATAAGCTTTAGATTGCAGGAGATCATTTTGTCAGAATGTTAATCTCTAGAGGACAGATTTTTCAGTCAAATGAATCAATCAGTTGAACGTGATTTAGGGAATTAGATTCTGCATTCCTGAAAGTTTTCTCTAATTCTGGAGATGTCCACAATTGATACCTGAACTTTAACCACATTACTCTTATTGACTTTTGAATGCAGGAGCTTGTCATTATTCCAGTGTCGTATTTTCTCTTTTAAGTAACGCTTTGACCCCGCAAGAACCATCTCACCTTAACCCAGAGTCCACCTCTCTGCAGCTGAAACTGAACGTCTTACCTTGTTCACGTCAAACGTTCTTAACATCTGCTCAATGTAGGCGCTGGACTCTGGGTCCAAACCTCGCAGCCCCAAAAATTGCTTGAACTCATGCAGGGTGAGCTGACCTGACGGGTCAGCTTTGGTGCATCTCCACCGCCTGCAGGTCATTCACGGTGCTTCTGGAGGTATTACCCATTTCTTTAAAACATCTGTGTGTGTGTTTGTGTAGCCCAATTGGTCTACTGTGAAGCGGGGTTATTCCTCCTCAGTCACACAAAAACATGACTTGGGGTGAGAGTGGCGACTGGCGGGGCGTTTTATAGCCGGCTGTGATTGAGTTTGAGACAATCCACACCCCTTTGTGCCCTCCTTGGATCTAATCACTGGCTGTAACCCAGGAGTGCCACTAGATTATCGTTTTAATTCCCTAATCAAAAGGGCAGACTGTCCAATGTTTGTCCACATTTACTCTTGAGACATGCTGACAAGACACAGTGGGGTGTCTTCTATCTGAATTAATGAACTGCACGTGGACCAAAGTTCCAGCTGAAGGATCATCTCTGCCTTTTCTTGGAAATGTGGGATAAAATTAGAGATAAATAAATGGATTGTGCTGCCTCTCAGGATATTTTATTGTCCTCTTATATCATTACAAGCCTACAAAAATCAGGATTATGAGATATTATTACACAGAGGACTTTATTTAGATACCAGTCTCAGAACTTTTTAATTTCAATGCCAATACCAGAAACAAGTACAACTTAAGTGCTTTTTATGATGTGTCATAAATGCCCCAAAGATAAACCTGTATTATTTGAAAGCAGTGCGGTATACAGTAAGTTGTATATGGCAGCTACAAGTGTGATTAGTGTTTCCCTCAGTGCATCTGTACAACCTGCGGATGTATTGTTCACGTTATACAAGACAAATCACAGATATACATGTCAGTAATAAGCATAACAAATGGTGGTTTGACTTGGTGCTAAGATCACAGGTTGCTGAAATAATCCTACAAATGCGATTACAAATAAAAGTATATATATATATTCAAACAAAAGTTTAAAAAAAAAAGATAAAATGTAGTGGTAACATAGTAAATATACTGTAGCTGTGGGTACATTTCCGATCTGTTCTGTATTAGCTGCACTTAAAATACATTCAGGATTAGTGTTCATGTTTGTTACTGACCTTAAACCTCACACAGCTAAATTAGTTCATCCATCAACCATCCCATTTAAGTTTATGTGCAATATAAGTATGAGTTTTAGACAAACATAGGCAAAACACAGTTCTAAAAATAAATGCGTTTGGTTGTTGGGGGCATAGCGAATTCCTCATTTAGATTTCCATCTAAAAACCAACCTGGTATAGTGCAATAATGAAATACTGAAAGGCATACTCCAAATGCATCTTCAGCCGTCTGCATTATTACCCCTGCAACATATCTGCATTAACAGTCAGAAATCAGAGTAATAAATAGCAACGCCGTGGTTTTTATATTTTGCCAACCAAACTTTGGAAGAGCTTTCCTAATGGTGGATTCATAATAACTATACACATATAAAAATTATGTAATCATATGTGACATAAAAATACAACTATGTATCACTAAATAAGACGATGTAACATAAAGCTATGTTTTAAGAGCTTAAAAAAGTAAAAAGCTTCTTTTTTTATGATTTCTGTAAGGCTTGCATCATGAAACTCATATTCAGCCTCCGTTTAGCTCAGCAAGATTTTGTTCGTTCAGCTCCAGGCTTTCTCCACAGTAAACCCCACTTATGTTCCGTCTTTATTTGGACGCCCCTCGAAACGAAATCATCACAAAGACCAATGAAGTCACTGTGGCGCCGTGTCCGTGCTCTGGCAGATCTCCCTGCCACCTCCGGGGACACCTTTCCTCCTCCCCCAGTGCAGATGTCTGTGGACTGAATCAAAAAATGACACCGTGTAGCGTGCAAACAGGCTGGTCCACTTCACAGCTGCCACCATCCACTGCACCATGCGACCCACAAAGGCCAGAAACACTGTGGTGTAGTGGAACAGCAGCAGCAGACTCCTCCCCAGCTGCCTGCCCTGGTTGATGAGCAGATTGACCCTTTGGTCGTGTACTGCCATGATTAACAGTGTATGATTCCAGATACAGAAAGGGACAAATTATGCGTGGTTTTGGCTCAGGGGGCACATTTTTGCGTTTTGTAAAAACCGCAGATATTCCCTAGATGAGAGTAAAGCGCAGCAAAGAGAGTGAATTTGTCGACAGTCCCTTACATACGCAGGTTCCAAGCCGGCCAATCAGAGCAGAGGACGCTTTGTTTCCGGGAATGTTTGGTGATGTGGCTATGCTCTGAAATCCATCCCAGGAAATATATCCAATAAAAGGGAGATACATTTACCTGCGAAGCACTCTCACAGGTGAGTTTAACGTCTTCTCTTCAAATTCTCCCCGTCACGGAGCTCCACTTTCGAGCTGCCACGCAAAAAGGAACAAAGCTCGGCAAAAGCGGCTTTAGACGGCGCTCTCCTTATTTGCTAGTTATTAGCGTTAGCGTGCTGAGGAACGCTAGCGAACTTCCAGCTCCTGGCAAACTAACGCAGTCGGGTGAACAGTGGGCGTTTACGCGACTCTTCGTCCTCACGCAAACGTCTTTGAATCGTCAAATAAGTCGAGTGCGGACGCTGACACCTGCGTCTGTCCGCTCGGAAAGTTTGTCGCTCATTTCGCGTTTAGCTAGCAAATAATCTTTGCTGTTTCCATAACGAGTGACGCAGCCGCAGTGGAGGGTCCGGTTGGCTCGGGAGAATTCGGCATTGTTCGGAATCGGAACCGGTTTTGGGGGTGGGGCAAATGTAAAGAAGGAGCGGCCTGTTTACACGATTGGATTTGATAAGCAGATATGATCTTAAAAGCTGTGATATGCACTGACTCTTAACTTAAAACAAGTTACAATGTTATGAAGGTTTTAAAATCACAAACATAATCAAAGAGCTTGTTAATGAAGTCTTAACCTGTCGTGACAGACATTTAATAAAGATGTCAACTGCACAGAGTTTTAAAATATTGGGTTTGGTCATATAATCTTCAGAATGAGGCTGGTTTTGGTGAGGCACATCAATGATTTATGTCAAACATAACCAATGACGGTCTGTGCTGAGGCCTCAAACCACGTGTTTCCCCCCCTTCACAGTGCCATCTCTATGTTCAGCCGTCTGGCCACAGTCCTCCAGGAGCTCTCTGGAGAGGAGGGCCCGGATGGAGACCCACAGGTGAGAGAGAGACACACACAAATACCCCCTCCTCTGCAATATATACAGTTATTAAAACCAGTTATCCGAAATGTGATCGGTATTGCCAATGGCGTGTCTTACGTATAAGGAGCTCTAATGTCAAAAGTCAGTCAAACCAGTTACACTTAATCTGAAAGCTCAGTCAACAATATGATCGCACACGGGAGTTAACGAGAGCAAACTGTGTGTGTGTGGGTGTGTTTGCGTTCAAATACTTCTGCAAGCAACTTTAAGGAACCGGAGCTCGACCTGTAAGATGAAGAATGCTTTTTAATTCAGTTACAAAGTAGTGATACAGTCTCAGTGTGACATAAATATACAATCGTACAGATGTGCAGATTGTCGAGAGTTATACTTAGATATATTCATCAGCAGTATTTACTGACAATACACACATGGTCAAGACCTGCCCATCACCAAAGGATCGAAAAGTATGGCAAAATGCAATGTTGCCATGTTGTTGTTGCTGTAAAAATCCTTATAACTCCAATTTGATTTGTGTTGCATGCAGTTTCTCTTCACTCCTTGAGGGTTAACATTTGGGCTATATTGACAGCACGGGTACGCCCAATCACACCCGATCATGTGTTTTGTTTGTACAGGACATCCTGGTGCCTCAGCTACCTGCCGGCGGGGCTCAGGTTCTAGCAGAGTCTGGGGAGGCCATGGTGTCTGAGGAAGCCATGGAGAGGCTGGCGCACCTGGAGCAGCTGGTGGTCCAGCTGAAGGAGCTCATTCGAGATAAAGACATCCAACTAGTCCAGAAGGACACTGAGCTGGCTAACAGAGATACACAGCTTCAAGTAAGTACCCAGTTTACTAGCACGTTTTTCTATTATATTTGACTCCAAAAGTGTCTCTGTATTCTCTGAAAGTATTTTCTCACCGAGCATTGGAATGCCGTTTTTCATATCCACAGAATGAAAGAGAAACAGCCGAGGCTCGCTTCACCAAACTCAAAATGCAGGCCAAAGCCAAGATGGCTTCACTCAACAAACAGATCACTGATTTGAAAGGACAAGAAGGAGCAACGGTAAGTTTGTAAGAGGTTATTAGGAGGAATACTTGTTGCATTGTTGCACATATTTGTGAGTTTGCTTTGACAGCAAAGATCTTGTGCAGACTAAGATGTAGCACACATCATGCACAAACTAAGCCCCCGCACTTGAAACTCTTATCAGATTTGATCATCTGTTTTGTCTACAACAGAGCCCAGATAGCTCGTTTACAGGAGCTGGAGCTGCAGTGGAGGAGGAGCTCCAAGACCTTAAGAACAAACTGAGTGAAGAGGAGGCCAACAGCAGAGACCTTAGAGAGCGACTCCAGGTCATGGAGCAGCTCCTCCAAGAGAAGGAAACCATGCATGCTGAACAGGTGATACATCTGTTTCTTATTTACATTACATACGGTCAAGCTTTGTTAAGAAAAGATGATGTTTAATATCCTGAGACGTTGTGTCTGAATCACGTGTTGTGGCTTTGTCCTCAGTTACGCGTGCTGCAGGCTGTGGTCTGTGAGAAGGATGTGCGTTTCCAGGAACAGATCCAGAAACATGAAGAAGAGCTGCTGAAGATCACAACACAGTCTCAGAATGACCCAGAGCTTCAACAGGTTGGATTTCTAGTAGTTATTGAAGATTAGTCACTCATTAATTTGGAGTTCATTCATTCAAAGTTGACCTTTACAAGCCCTAATGTTTCGTTTGTGTGTGTTTGTCACTCCTCAGGCACTGCATGCAGCCCAGCGGCGGTGTGAGGAGATGGATGAAGCCTTGAAGTCTCGGTCCCAAGTGTTGGAAATGCTACAGCAGGAAATCAGCAGCGCTGACCAACAAAAACAGGTGCAGATTGCATCCAACTCCATGAAATTTGTGCAATTATGTATGTTGAGTTTTTGGCTGTACCACACAATTCCAGATACCTAAGGACACTTGTCTCGGAAAGAATACTGCTGCTGCCTGATCAAAATAAAACCGTTCACATAGACATCCCCCGCTGTGAGATGGCAGGTCGTCATTATGTATTGTTTGACTATTCGGTTCATTCAACTCACACCCGCTCATTAACTCGCTGTCTCTCTCTCTCTCTCATTGCTTTTCTGCTCAGATCTTAACCGCTCAGTTCCGACAGATGGAGCAGGAGCTGGCTGAAGCTGTAAAGCAGAGAGAAGAGGAGAGACGGCAGTGGGCAGAACAGGCCAGCAGGGCAGATGCAGAGCTTGCTGCCCTCCAGATCAGACAGGAGGCCTTGGAAAAAGAAAGAACGGAGGTGGTAAGGCAGGAGAGCGAGCTCGCCGCCCTGAGAGAGGCACAGTGTGCCAGTCAGGAGGCTTTGGAGAAGGAGAGAATGGAAGTTGCCAGATTGCAGACAGAATTGGCTGCGATGAAAGAAGCCGAGCTTGCAACCATCCAGGCATGCAAGGATACATCAGAGAGAGACAGGGCAGAAATTGCTCGGCTTGAAAGAGAACTTGCATCTAAGATGGAGGAAGAGTGTGCAGCCCCCCGTGCCAGCCAGGAAGCCTTAGAGAGGGAGAAGTCTGAAGCTGATAAACTAGAGAGAGACCTGCTGGCCTCCCTCAGGGAGGAGCAGGCAGAAAGCCAGCGAAAAGGTGAAATCTTGGCAGAAGTTTGGCAACATCTGCATTCTCTGGCTGCAGGGGATGTGCATCCAGCAGAGCAAAGCCCCGTCCCTGCTGACCTTTCCCTGTTTGTGAGCACTGTGCGGTCCATCGAGGACAAACTGACAAGGCTGAAAAATGAACAGCGTGAGAGTGAGGAACGCTGTGCCCAGGTCAACCACAGCATGGAAGCCCTGCAGGGTAACAGCATTTATCTGATTGTAGATATTTGTTACAAAATTGATGTTTAATCTATTTCATCAGATTTTAATGAGAATCTCTGATTTTCAGAACAATTAGAGAGACGATCCCCAGAAAAGGAAGAGGCCATCGACAAGATACAAGAGCTGGAGTGGCAAACTGGGAAGGTCAGTATTGAGAAGTGAGTCGTAGGAATCATTAGCAGTTTAACAGTAACTAATTTGTCCTAAATGTCAGTGTCCCAGTGCCCTCATAATGAGTTCCTCTTGTGTTTCTTTATTCGTGTTTCTGACATTGGTATTGGACTGCAAAATCTGGGACATTAAAATAATGTAAACCGAGGAATAAGTTAAACTGTTTCTTAATTGTTATGATCCACAAAGACTCCCACATAGTCGGTCTGTAGCTGTAGATGGACAACAGCCATCATCTTTTGAGTTGTCTGTCTCATCTTACCCATGCCACAAAGGTCCAGGGTCAGAACTGTCTGCTCAAGTGAAGTCCAGGGTCAGAACTGTCTGCTCTAGTGAAGTCCAGGGTCAGAACTGTCCGCTCTAGTGAAGTCCAGGGTCAGACTTACAAAGGACAGCGTGGTCATACGGATCATGTTTCGGCTCTGTGCAGATAAATTCCTCTTTGACAGTCACTGTAAAGGCAACGATGAAGCTCGATAGAAAGCTCAGAGGGGAACGATAATTCATGACATCACACAGTTGTCATCTTTATATTTATTTCTCATTGTCAAAGTCCCTTTTTGTTTCTATCTCAGATGTCAGAAGAGTCGTTGGTGCAGCTTGGGATGGAACCATCAGCACAGGATTCATCTGAGAATGAAAAAGGTACAAAATTGATTTGTTAGTTTTCTCTCCCAAAGCAAAATTCCCTTATTTTAAAGATTCAGTATCAAGTCTGTGGGCCTATATGCTCGCCCATACAAGGAGTTTAGCTCATTTTGTGGAAGGTGCTTAGTTTACCTTAAAACCAAATGTACAGACAATCAAAGACACGGCTTTTATGTGCAGAAATAGAGACACAAATAAATACCAGAACAAACAAACGTGCATACATTTTCTCAGACTCAGTTTCTCATTTTGACTTTTTCCAAATACCGAGCCAACCACTTTGAACTTGAACTTTGAGCCGCACACACCCTCTGCTGGTGTGTTTATTCAGAGTCATGTTTGCTCTGACGTGTGTGCACTTGCGCAGAGGCGAACAGATGGATGACAGTGTCTTTATTTCAGTCAGGTTTGGCAGCATTAATATCAATTTCTCATTCACTGCATTTTGTTTCTTCACATTGTAAAAACCTCCAATTATTTGCTGTGGTTTCTGATCATTTTCCTTCTTTGCTGATTCCACCAGCTCACCTCTTGGCACTGGAGCAGCAGCTATCAGAGAAAGACAAGGAGCTGGTTGTGTTGCGGGAGCGCCTCTCATTGGCTATGAAGTGCAGCTCCACTGGTGTTGCATCAGGGGAAAACTACGATCAGGATGCAGTCACAGCCCCCCATGATGTTTCTACAGCGCCCCCTGACCCTATGGAGGATACACATGAAGAGGAGAACACCCTAGTTGCTGAGGACACCTCTGTTCTCTCCATCTCTGCTGATAATGCGAGTAGCCCAGAGCTCATTGGACCCCAGTCTGACTCCCCAGGAGAATCTAAGGGAACCTCTTCAGATGAGATGGTGGCTAGTAGTGATTCAGAGGTAGCCCATAGCAGCTGGACCCTCCTGGAAGCTGTGAATCAGGATGGAGGCCAGGAGTGGCCATCAGCTCTGCAGGACTTTGGGCAGCTGCAGTTACAGTCATGGGAGGAGACTAGCATGGAGCAGGAAACCTCCACAGTTCAAGTCGAGTCCTCCTCAGTCATCATCCGAGAGACAGTGCAGGTTCATCTAACTCAGCAGGGCTCCTCCTCCACGGGTGACGACTTCCCCTCTGGTCAGGCTTTTGCCCAGGTCCTGGCTGAGGAACTCCAGAAGAGGTACAGTGAGCTTATGGCTGAGCTCCAGAGGCTCAGAGAGACAGCTGCAGAGTCACAGGAGAAAATCCAGGGCCTGGAAGAAGAATCACAGGCCCTTGTTGCTGCCAAGCAAGAGGCAGAGTCCCAGGCCTTTGATGTAGCCGAGGAGCTCAGGTCAGCCAGAGAGGAGTTGGACAAGCTTTCCCAACAAAGTAACTCTGTGATGGAGAAGCATGGTGTTGAAATGCACCTTCTAGAGGAACAGATAGACATCTTAAACACTGAAAGTAAAGTCAAGGAGCAGAGGATCCAGGCCCTGCAGACAGACTTTGAAATGGCCCAAAAAGCTCTCTCTGAGCAAGAAGGCCAAACGAGGATGCTGAGTGCTCAGCTTGAGGACCGAGAACTCCTCTCCTCTGAGCTTGAACAGAGGCTCCAAGATATGGAGAATAGCATGCTGGAATACTCCCAGACTTCAGACCTGAACAATGCCTCTCTGTCAATGAAGGACTCTGAAATCAGCGAATTACAGCACTGTCTTGCACAGAAAGAGCAGGAAATGATGGAGCTCAATGACAGCATGTCTGCTAAACTTCTTCAAGCCGAAGAAAAGAAGTCGCTGATAGACAGTGAGGTGAGTAAACTAAAGGAGCAACTTGAGAAAGTCCGAGATGAGAAACGGAAAGAAAATCCTGAAGGCCCGACGTGTGATGTAGACGATGAACTTGATACTTTGCGAAAGGAGAAGAATGAACTGGGAGCCCAGCTGGCAAACATGAAGAAGAAGTTGCAGGCAGCGCTCGTGCAACGCAAGGAGCTTATGAGAAAGGTTGCTGACTTTGAGGCTGAAGCCAAAAAATGGAAAGAGCAAGAGGACACTGCAACAGGAAGAATCCCCCCAGATGTTGCAGAGATGGAAAAACAAAAAGCGCAGGAGATTCAGGAAATGGAGGCTATACTCAAAGAAGTCAAGGAAGCTTTGAGGTCCAAAGAAGAGGCAGTCGAGACTCTTGAGCAGAGAATTAGCCAACAGGATCAGCTTCTTGCTGAGACTCTTGCTCTGAATAGAAAACTAAGTGAAGAGGCTGAAAGCTCCCAACAGGCTGACATTTCTGCTGACTTACAGTCTAAAGTGGCCGCTGTTGAGGCAGAGTGCGAAACAATTCAGAGGAAACTGCTGGAGGCCCAAGAAGCTCGTAAAGAAACGAATCGCAAAGCAAAAGAAAAAGACAGACATCACCGTGAGCAGCTGAAGCAGCAGAAAGAAGAATACAGTGAGCTTTTGGCACGATTTGAAGTTCAGAGTGGTGAGCAGGAAGCTCTTCTTAATAAACTGAAGGACTTTGAGGAATTGCAAGCACATAAAAAAGTGAGCACTGAGACTCAAGACCTTCCTGTACAGGAGATCACACATCTGGCAAAGCATTTGGAGAAGCCAGCAGCAAGTGATTGGGTCCAAGAGGACTGGGTGGATTTTGCTACATCTGAAACCGATGTATCACAGCCACAATTTAATGACCCCATACAGCATCCCGCAGAGCAATCAGAGGTCCTCTCTGCACAAACGGAGACCTCTCTGAATGCTCTCAGAGAAGAGATGCAAACTGTGCAAATGGCTTACACCCAGGTAGAGAAGCAACTGCAGGAAACCCGGACAAGTCTGTCACTGAAGGAGACTGAATTGATGGAATTAGGAAAGGAGTTTCAAGCCTTAAGAGAAAAGGAAAGGAAAATGGATGCATTGTCCGAAGAAATTAATGCTCTCACAGAAAAGTATCTCCAAGCTGAGTCCTATGCTAAAACCCTGAAAGCCGAGATGGAAGCTGCAGCCAAAGATTCTGAATCCTGCATCGCAACTCTGCAGACTGAGGTGGAGGACTTTAAGCAGTTTCTCAACAATAAGAACCATGAAATCATGGATCTAAGTCAGCAGCTTGGCGAGCAGAGTTCTCTGATCAGCTCCATGCAGGACACAGTGTCTCAGAAAGATCAGCTAATAGCTTCCTTACAGGACGAATTGAAGACTGAGCAAGAGAAGACAAAGAGGTTAGAGGTTGAGGTTCCACAAAAACAGGAAGAGGAAAAAGACAGTGAGGCAAAGATCCAGCAGCTTCAACGGAAGCTTCAGGCTGCCCTGATTTCTCGCAAAGAGGCCCTCAAAGAAAACAAAACCCAGAAGGAGCAACTACTTTCCACCGAGAAGGTCCTAGCAGAGCTGCAGGAGAAGATGGAGTCAACAGCAGATGAGCTGGAGAAACTAAGGGCGGAAAAAGTTCGACTGATTGATGAGGTTGACCGGACTTTGCTGGAGAATCAAAGCCTCGGATCGTCCTGTGAGAGCCTCAAGCTGGCCATGGAAGGTATACTGAGTGAGAAAGACGCCTGTAAGAGAGACGCTGAGTTTGCAAAGGAAGAGGCTGCCAGGACATCTAAGGAATGGGAGGAAAAGGTTCAAAGCATGAAGGACGAGTACGAAACTCTGCTGAAGTCCTACGAAAACGTGAGCGATGAGGCCGAGCGCGTGAGACGTGTCCTGGAAGCTGCCAGGCAGGAAAGACAGGAGCTCGCAGCCAGAGTGAGGACACACGAGGCTGGGAGGCAGGAAGCAGAGAGACAAGCAGAGGAAGCACAGAAGGAAGTGAATTTAGTCAAAGACAAAATGAGAAAGTTTGCCAAAACAAAGCAACAAAAAATAATGGAGTTAGAGGAGGAGAACGAGAGACTTAGGGAGATGCAGGAAAGGAATGTAATCAAACGGGGGGAGAGGGCTCTCAAAAGTGAGCTTGAAAGACTTCAAGAAGAGGTGGAAACTTTGAAAGCTGATTTGGATGCCACGGTGGCAGAGAGAGACTCTTTGGAGCAGCAAATGGAGGAGCTGAGGGAACAACTTGCCCAAGCTGAAGAGAAAATTGCAGGCGCTTCTCTGAGCTCCACAGCTGTTGCAGAAGAAGTCGTTGTTGCCCAGGAGTCAGGCATCATCATGACAGAATCACAACCTGCTGAAAGTCAGTCTGAAGACAAGGAACAGGCCTTACCACCAGAGGAGGCACCAGCCGGAGAAGTAGCTGCAGTGTCGGCACCAGAAAAGCTCTCACAACCTCCTGAAGACAGAGAAAAGGTTGAAAGCGCTCAGATTGAATTGGAGAATAAGATGAAGCAGATGGAGGCCGCTATTGAGGCAGAGAGGGAACTCTGGCAGCAACGTGAAGCTGAGCTCAAGGCTGAACTGGCCACTCTTGAGCAGGATCTCTGCGAGAGTAAAGACAAGTTGAGCCTTATGACCTCTCTAGAGCAGGATCTCCAAGAGAGCAGAGAACGAGAAAGGAGCCTTACTGAGGAGGGTTTGAAGAGGGAAGCCCAGGTCAAAGAACTCCTCAAAAGCCTTGAAAATGAGAAGGATAACCTGGAGGAACGTCTCATGAATCAGTTGGCCCAACTCAACGGCAGCATCGCTGACTACCAGCAAGAGGCGGCAGACAACCGGGAGCACCTCGCCGTGCTTCAGACGGAGGTGGAGAGGCTGGAGAGGGAACGAAATGAACTCGAGGCCCTGGCTCAGAGTGAGGGGGACCGGGCAGCCAGGCTGGAAGAGGACCTGAGGCAGGCCCAGAGAGGGAGAGCTGAAGCTGAAGCTGAGTCTGGCAAGCAGAGAGAGCTGGAGCAACAGCTGAGGTCTGCCCAGAGGGTCAGAGAAGGCAGCCAGAGCAGAACGCGGCAGCTGGAGGAACTGTTGAGGGAGAAGCAGCTGGAGTTGCGTCAGCTGCAGAGGGACGGCATTCTTTACCAGGAGAGAATCAGCGAACTGTGCAAGGAAGCTAAAGCAATGCAGATAAGTCACGATGAGCTCGACGGCACGTTGGCGAAATCCAAACTGGAAACTTCAGAAACTCAAGAGCAGCTGAAGAAGACTGAAGCTCAGTTGGTCAGCTGTCAATCCCAGCTGGAAGATGCTCAGAAACAGGCGAGCCAGGCCGTAGCTGAGAGGGCAACACTCCAGCAGAGCGTTCTGCAGAGAGAGGCCTCGTTGAGAGCTGAGGCAGAGCAAACCCTGGACTCTGTGAGGTACCGGCTCGGGGCTGAACTGAAAGAGATGGAACTCAGACTGGAAGAGTCTTACAGAGAGCGGGATCAAGAGGAGGAGGCCACGCTGAGGGTCCGAGAGATGGCAGAGGGAGCTGAGCAACGGGCCCAGGAGATGCAGGCCCGTCTGGACGAGTCTCTGGCGCGGTTGGCCGCCTTCTCGCGCTGCATGTCCTCGCTGCAGGACGACCGCGACAGAGTTTTGGACGAGGCTCGGCAGTGGGAAACTCGCTTCAATAGTGCGCTGCAGGGGAAGGAGGCTGAGGTTCGCGAGGCGGAGACGCGAGCCAAGGAACTGGCAGAGCGGCTTCAGAGAGAGAGCGCTCTGAAAGAGGAGCTTCAGCTTTCAGTGGACAGGTACGAATGTTTGCTTCTCTTATTTCCTCGTTGACCTAAATATGCTTCGGTGACACAATGCAGTCATTAAAAAGTTTGATCTAAAGATTAATTAATGGATTGACATTTATTTCAGACTGGAAAAACTGGACAAAGACTGGCAACTGAGATTCGAAGAGGAGGAGAAGAAAGTGAGGGAGAGCCAAGCTGCCCTGGAAGAGGAGAGGGCCAAGCTTCAGCAGACAACGGCCGAGATGCAGTCTGCACAAAATGAAGGCCTCGCCCTGAAGAAGGAGCTGGAGCGCGTCCGCCCAAGGGCGCGGGCGCTGGGGG
>OMOW01113152.1:0-14800 GCA_900312555.1 Lamprogrammus exutus | reverse complement strand
TAATGGGCTTACATGACGATGAGGTTGGCTGTGCTTGAGTGCTCCTTCAGAAGCTCGTTCAGTCTGATCTGGCGGTTCGTCTGAAAATTAAAGCAAACAGAATTAGGATTAGATACCTTGCATTTAAAAAGTTCTTGTTTACTGGATTCTGCTGCATTGTGATTGACTCTCAGTAGGCGGGCCGTTAAGTGGTTCGTGTTTCCTCTTCGCTCCATGGACAATCTTCATCTGGTTATTAAATAACAAATAACTGAGTGAACTGCAGCATGCTGACCTTAGCACGATAGAGCTCCAGCTCGTTGTCAGTAATCCTCCAGGGTTCGCTGTTCTTCAGCCTCTCAGCAGCTTCCTGCTCCATGTCGTCCTCCTTCAGCCGATACGGCTCGATCAGCTCCTCAAAGGCCAGCACGCTGGATGACAGCAGTGATTAGGGCACTTTCAGGTAAAAGCCAAGGAAAACCTCACAGTACACAGTTATAGCAGTGTTGAGGGGTAGGTTGTATTTTCATTCTTTTTAAAAATCAATAATCACATCAAGCAGATAAAGGTTAAATAAGATTAAAGCTGTGAAAAATTTCACAGAGAAACAACAAATGTCTAAAAATATATTCAACACATTCAGCCAAACATGTTAACTGCTCTAAAATCAGTATTTTTCTAATTATCGTGTTGAAATAATACAGGTGAATCTGTGGATTCTTTACATACACACACCAGATGAGGGCAGCATTGAGTTACTCGTTCAGTGCATTTGATTGCACACACGTACTGTACCTAATAAAGTGGTAACTCTGAAATATGATTTTAACTGCTGCTGATTTTACTGTTAGGCACCGAGACAGACAGACAGACACAAGCAGACAGACAAAACATTGATGTTCAATGTAATTCTTACTTGATAAGCTGAAAACAAAATAAAACCACAATTTACCATTTTTCAAAACTGCAATATTTAGGGAATTTTAAGTTTTTCATATTTCATGTTTTTTTTGGTCGTCAGTTTGTCACCATTGAGACGTGAGAATTGTAAAACGTGACCACTGTATAGTCAGATTATTTGTAAGTGAATACGGACAAATGTTGTTCCACAAACAAACCTAAACCTCCATTACATCTCATACGGCTACTGGCCAACTGTACTTACTATAGTTGTGATTGCTCAGTTTACAATACAAAAGACACCAACACAATTCAGGTATGTACGCTTTTCACTTTCAAATAAAGGCTCCAGTATATTTCATATGAAGTGGAATTTTCAGGACTAAAAGACATCTTGATGCTCAAAGATGCTGTGATTCAGGTTTTAGCCAAGCTTTGCCCATTGGCCCTTCAAACAGTGCATTTACATGCACTAAATTCTTAAGTATTACCTTACTTATTACGATAAGACAATTTATGGCAAAAATGTAATTAAGCCATATACATGCACAAAAAACAATAAGATAAGATAAGATAAGCCTTTATTTGTCCCACGATGGGGAAATTTCCAGTGTACAGGATTCTCAATAGGATCCTACCTCTAAAACTTAGCACTGCACTTTAGAAATTTGATTATACTGACATATAAATGTCATGTATACATGAAAATGCCACTGAAATTGCACCAATCGAAATATGTTTACTCTGAGTAAGATGATGCGACTGAAAATCGATTTATTAAGGCATCTTAACGTCTTAATCAAGAATGCCTCCTCTGCATGCATTTCCTCAACGGGCAGACTTCCCTCATACTGTGATTACATCACACAGCAATTATTCTCTGAGAACGGCAGAATCGTATTGACTATTGAGTGTGTGCAGCGAAAGAAATAATCTGTTTTTTAATGGGGCACTTTTTTGCCCTCACTGACTATAATTTGGGGGCATTTTAAATGCACTTAGGGGCACTTCGTGAAATACAAAAACTATCACGCCTCAACCAGTGTAGAAGCTGCTGCTGCAGGTCTTTGCCATACAGTGTGGTTTGACATGTGGTTGCCTGCATTGCTTGTGGAACCACTTCTACAGCTGACTGCAAAAAGTTTCCACTATGTCTTCCTCCAAGAACTTTATTGGTGCCGACTTCAGTCTCTAGCCTGTCTAACTTCCAGTTTCAATGGTTGAATAACTTACTCGTTTAACACTTACAGGAGGTTGATCATGATTGATACCATTTTTGGGTTGGACTTGTTAGAAGGACTTCTTTGTTCTTGGTTATGGTCTTTCACTGCCTGCCTAAAATGATGCACCGGTCCATTTTTCTCAGGAAGGAGCAAATTCATGTTCTCAGATCACGTATACAGCAAAGCGCATTGGCAGTATGGACAAATACTCAGAGTATTGAGTGCATGTAAACGTAATGAGTGTCTGGCCTAACGTCTTTTAAAGTATACTGGGGCTTTAAGAGATGATGAGGTTTAACTGCAGCCTGTGTGGCTGGTTGCTCATGTAGTCTTCAGGGACAGACAGACACTGAAAATGAGGAAGAACACTTACTGCTCCTTTTTGGGCTTGGTGTTGATGTCTCCGAGCACATTGATGTCTGAGAAATCGATCCTGAACTTGCTCAGCAGAGTCGCCATCCTTCACAAAAAAAAAGCAAAAACAAAGAGCTGTGAGATAAAAGCATAAAAAGTCTTTTCTATCGGGGAGATTTGGATGAGATGACTACAGGATGCCCTGTGAAGGCCAGAGGGAGCTGAGGCACACAGCTTTGTTTGAACTTTCAGGGAGTAAAAGGTCAGATAGGAGTTACTATGAGAGGAGAGATGTTCTTTTTATGACATTGATTTCCTTTAGCTTTCACTTCAAACACGCCGAGTGCTTTTAGCAACATGTCTCTCTGAAGCATGACAATTAGGACACATACTGCAGTCTACTTCCTTATCGTAAGAAAAAGAAAATGAAGAGTGAAATGTGTAGTTGTATGCAAGTTGATCTGTGTGTAAAGCCAACACCAAGCTAATTATATCCAACAACAGGAGACAGCTGTAAGAGACAGAGAGAGAGAGAGAGTAAGAGAGAGAGAGAGAGAGTTGTGTGAAAATGGACTTTACAAACAGATGGAAACCAAAGCTGATTGGTGGAGGCGCTAATAACAGAGACAAACACGTAAAAAAACACTTCTCAGTAAAGGCTAATGGCTTTAATAGAGGCACTAGACCACAAACCAAGCACCACGTCCACAAGTGCTTTTGGACTGGTTTACTTATTATCAACAAATGTAATTTACAGTACATGACTGCTGACCATTTCCTACAGCATCCATCACCTTTAAACGTACTGTCAAACAGCTTTTAGTCCTTATGCAGTAATGTTTGGCCTAGTGTACGTTTAAGAGCCTTTCTTTTTAAACTTTTTAAATATTCATAAGTACAACTTAAACTTATTTAATGTTTTATGCTCTTAATTAAAAAAAAAATTAAATTTGGGTTTTAATGTATTTTTATTCTTTCATTTGTTTATCTTAAACAATATTTTATTTAATTAACTTTTTATTTTATCTTATTATATTTCTCAGTTTTTAATTCCATTTTATTTTTCCTTCACCTCTCTCCTCTCTATGCATCATCTTTTCTTTATCTGTGTTTTTTTTTACCTTCTTGTTTTAACTGGTTTCCTTTTTCTCTTTGTTTTTAATCGGATAAATTTTTTAAACTCCCAATCACAAGCTCCTTAAAAGTACACCGAGTTGCAGCAAATGTATGGAAAGTTGAGGCGAAAGGCCTCCAGAGAGGTGTTGTACACCGCTGGAAACAGCAGGCGATTGGCTAAAATCGCCACGTGATTGATGTGTTTGCCAGCCTATCAGAGCTTGTCTTTACTGGGACAAAGAAATGAACAAAGAACCAACTGGTTGGAAGCGCCTGTTTTACTCATTACAAAAAAAACACCTAAAAACAATGAGACCATTTATCAGAACTGAATGTATGACTTAATTGGAATGTATATTAACTTTAGTGGATTAGACTGTAAACAGCAGATAACATTCTGTTCAGAGGAGGAAGCTGCAGTACTTACGCTCGGCGATCGTGGTCGATCCTGTTGATTTTGCCTCCAATGAAGACACGAATCCTACAGTCCTTCCACCTTTTCTTATTGGTCAGCAGGTAGGGGATCAGCAGGGTCAGACCTGGAGGGAAACATGGAACACATGCTCAGAGATTCACACTGTAAACGTGAACAATCCACAGGAATCCTGCCCAAACAGAGACTCACAACCTGTACAGAGTATTTCATATGGATCTGTGTGTGCTTAATCCCCACAAAGTAACACTAAATATTTTTCTGAACTTCTTTTAGCAATTTTATCAGACAAGCTTATTTAAATGTATATTCACATCTACTTTTAGTATGGTCTAGCAGCACATATGGACCAAATGCTAAGAGTTGATGTGTAAATGCCAGCTAAATGTGGTTGCACTGCACAACGTCTTCAGAGTTATGGCTTTTATGTCAAATAATGGACACGCACAAGAATTTGGCAACAAATCATAGAAAACATTATGAAATATATGTTGCAGGTGTGGCTTTGTTATTTATGGGACAATTGGTTTTTGTCCCTCACTGATCAAAGTTTGGGAGCATTTTAAATGCCCTAATTAATCCTATAATGTATAATAATATATTAATAATAATGTCCTATACGTGATCTATCAGGGATATGATGGAATGGCAATCTGCCCCAAAACTGACCCCTCTCCCAGCCTCACCTCCATCATCAAACAGCCACCAGACGTCCACTGTGCCCTTCCCTTGTTTCTTCTGGAACTGCTGACTGGCCTCCAGCAGCCTCTGGTCAGATACGTTCAGCGGGGTCGTTGGGCTCTTCTTGTCTGGTGGGTTGGTTTCCAAAAGCACAAAGAAAACACCAACACAGGAAAAACTCATTTAGACAGTCGGCTAAAACAGAAATCCAGTTGTCTGGTGGCCTTTGTGATTTGATTTAGCGGTCATATGATGTTTTGGTCTGTGTGAGCATTTCGGGGGAAAAACTCGTCCAACAGTTTCAATAAAACGAGAAAGAAAGCTGTTCATCCTCACTGCTTGTGTTGCAGGCAGTGTTTCCCCTGTACATTTGTTTTTGGAATTGTGGCTTTTTGGGGGCCTGCAAGTTTAAGGACCATACAAGTGGTTTTGCATTTTGTAGCCCACAGGTAACATTCGATTAACAATTCAACATTACAGCAGATAATTTTACAAAGCATTCCATAGTTTTTTAGTTTTGTTCCACTTCATTGCAGTTAACTATTTTAGAGGTACATTAATATCTTGTGACAGGAAAATTCTCTTACATCTTACAGACGAGTTGAGTGACAAAAGCATTAGGTGCTTTCACACCAAAAGAAGCAGGGACCCTTAAGTTACATTTTTAAGTTAAGGGAGCCTTGTCTTCTCTAAGAGTGCTTGGGCTGGCTGCAAACTGTTGATGTGTGAGCATGTGAAGCCCTTTGAGACACTGTGTGTGATATTGGGCTTTTCAAATAAATTTACTTGACTAACCTTCCTGAACCATTTTTAGTTCCCACTCCAGGGTAGGTAAAAGGTTCAGGATCTGCTGGAGGAGCTTGCAAGACTGAACGCCTCTGATTGGTCAGACACACGGTTCCCCAGGCAGACAACTGCCACTTTTTAATATACTGTATCTCACTACTTTTACTGCCACTGTGAATTACACACATTACATGAGTCAGTGCTGTGAAAATAGCAGTGTAGACATAATTTGCACAAATGCAAACCAGAAGCTTTCTGAAGGAACCACCCAGTACCTACTCAGGGTAGTTACTGGTTAAGTGGTTCCTAATGCAGTGACATCCAGAAGAAAAACATCAAGCACGCAGACATTCTGAAATGTGCCTGACATCTCCAATGTCTAAGCCTTTTTATCACAAGCAATTTTTAAAACGGTCACTGCTCCAGCTGCATTACATGTAACTTTGACAAAAACAAAAATGTAAATAATTTTAAATAATCTTTTGTTTAACTTTCATTTTAACAGTTAGATAACATCTGTGTGCTTTCTTTGATTTTTGGTTAAAAAATAGAGAATCGATTCACACTAGAATTGTGATTCTTATCTTCCAAGATTCAAAGTTGATTCACAAATTCAAAAAGCAAGTGTTGGGATGCACTTTGGATTTATTTGTCTCCCAGGAAAAAGGAGCATGATGCACCGCACGCTGTCTGCAGGCTTTGCAAAGCTAAAGTAGTATGGTGCAGCAGGGCTCTCAAACCAGTGAACATGTTGAGCAGCTTCTATTTCTGCATTCCATCCTCTTACACATATATGTTTACAGCAAGCAGCTAAATGCACAAGTTCTTTATATGTGTGTTAATATATATCTTAAAGTTATTGAAATTACATAGAAAACATGCTGATAGTTCTTTCAATGCAACAATATTCTTGTGTCTAAGCCCAATTGTGTCCCAAAACCGTGCCATTAAGGCAGAGGGTTGCCAAATTGTTGGAACAATTTGAAAAGCTAACATTACATCATAGCAGTGCGTTTGATGGCTATTTATGGTTTCTGACCCCCCAATGGCCAATCTGATCATGGCTAATTATGCCCGGGTATGTTTCTGGTCAGTCTAAAATTTTGAACCTGTAAAGACCTCTAGTTTGAGTTTAGGGCAAAGTGCGCTTTACAGGGGAAACACTGGACAGCAAACAGACAGGAAGAGAAGCTGTGACAGGCTCAGGAGTTACAGGCTGAAAACATTAAAAGAACACGTGTTTTCATCCTGGAAAAGAAGAACGCTGCAGACAAACTGTCACCTTCAGAGAGAAGAAGCAGCAGCCAGAGAGACTGAAGACAGTTTGGAGGAAACAGGACTGTTGGCACACAAGCACACGCACACGCACACACACACACAAGTTAAAGGCACTATCACACACACAGCTTCAGAGAACTGCTGCAGAACTACAAGCTGGAGACTGTTAACTGACAGCAGGAGGAAGAGAGGCAAAACACAAGACGTTATTCCAACAGCCAACTAGCTAGTGGGCCGGAAACACGGGACAGAGAGGGTCAGACACAAGACAGAGACAGCAGGGCGCAGGAGGAATTCAAGAGGAAGTGATAGAAACAGATGAGAGAAAGGAAAAGAGGAGAAGAGAAGAGCAGAGCAAAAGATGACTGAAGGCATAAGGCATAAACAAAGACGAATCAGAGAGAACGGGAGAGTTGAAAGGAACCCAATAAATTGGACGTCATGCCTTTTTTCAACAGGGGCTGGGTTGGAGCTTTGCCATCATCGTCCTCATCTGGGAAACATGAGATAAAAGAGAGAGAGAAAAACAATTCTGTTTCATTTTCTGCTGAAATCAGAGAAGTAACCATGTCACAAACTACAGTAGTTAATCATTGAAGAAAGTGTACATCACATCACCACAGCCACGACCAACAATCACAATCACAGGAGTCTGTGCGTATATATCAATGACAAAGGGACTGCTCAGGTTCAAGAAAATGTGTTAGTTGACATTTTTAGGGGTAAAGATAAGATAAGATAAGATCTGAAAACCTTAGAAATTAACCAATGGTTCTTCTGTAGAGAGTGGGTAAATATGCCCCAGCCATTCCAGAGGGAAAACATTCCTTCGCCTTCTTGTGACTTGTATTGTGAGACGGTAGCTCTTTGTCATTTCAGTCTGTGACAATACTGAGCTTCTCCACGTACCTGTTCCTCTGTTAGACATAGACTTCCCAAATAGTCATCGGACATCTCTTTCTACAGGCGTTTAAGCTTAGTTGATTCACTGCTTGCTTACAATGATTTGCGCAAGCTGTTTCCCCCCCTCTGTGGGTGTGGTTTCTAGAATATAACACGATGCGCCCCGTCTCCACAGCTCACATCCAGGTGTTATGTGCCAAAATATAAGGTGCTTTACAAGTTGCCACATGGTGGTGCTATTAGATCAGATCTGGGGGAAAAAAACACTTGTTCCTTGACCTAGTCAAACGTACCACCAAATTTGACTGTTTTTGAGATATTTCATAAACAAGACAGAAAACAGACGCTACTTCGGGGACAAGATGAAGTTTGGCCTTACAGAAAAGTGTTAGAGGAGATAAAATATACAAGCAAACTCACATGCACACATTCATAGGATGTTCAGTAAGCTGTGTTTCAACATTAGAACAACACAACAAAGTTGCATCCAGGCCATGGAAACCTTTGGTGGAGCTTTGCCAGTGGCATGGATTTTTATGATTTCTAGAAATTTCTCAGTCCTAACAAGGGTCAATAATACCAGAACATTGTGTTACAGGTGAAATAAAAACCAGCTTCAACTGTCTGTTTGAGAGTTTTAAATACCCATTAATCAGCTCCAATTCTAAGAACTGAAGATTTCCTGCGAGCCACTGCATGGATTAAACAGAAAATTAATCTCCAAACTAAGAGGTTGCTTCTAACTGGAAAATCCACAAAGAGCTGTGGATCAGGCTCAGGTAGGAGGATTAACCAATCAAATAAGTTATCTGGTCACCTGGCAAACATGTACACAATGCACATGACACATACGACAAAAGGAAGCCACAAACACACTCCTGTACTCCCACAGTACAGAAACTGACTTTTTAGCAGAAGTGGGACCGAGTCATTGTTTTGCATGTCACAAGTAAGTCTCAAGTCTTGGCACAAGTCATTAATGATAAGTCCAAGTCAAGCCAAAAGTCCAAAACTTAGAGTTTTGAGTTCTAAACAAGCCACAGTGTGATCTATACTAGAGTAATCATTTGTATACCCAATTTACTGAGAATGTGGATACTTTAGTGTTTTTTTACTGTCTAGATAAACTACATCATTTGATTTATATTTGTATATTGTTTTTATCTTTGGTTTGAGGAAGGTATCAAGTCTTTGGGAGACAAAAGGCTCAAGTACAAGTCTACAAGCCAGTGATGTCAAAGTGAAGACTTTTTTGATTATGTCGAGTCCAAGTCAGCAAATTTGTGACTCCAGTCCAAGTTGAGTCAAAGCCATGCGACTCTACTCATTTCCTTAAAAATTAAAAACGTTGCTCAGTGAAAAAAAGGAGTACTGGCTCTTACGCACAGCTTTTAATCGGTAACCGTAACAATCCCCTCGTGTTTTAAGATTTCAGGATCACCTGCTTTTGTCAGCATTCTCCACCCCCAATTAACACTGAGGGCAATAATCTATGTGTTTAGATTTACTGTTTGCAGTCAGACTTAAGACAATAAATATCAGGAAAGAGGATGGATGAACTGTGTGTTCAGGCTACAGTTGGGAATGTTTGGTACGACAGTTCCCACAATATGGGAACACTCTCCTCTTTCTTTGTAGTTCAAAGTTGAGAGGGTGGCACTTTTACAGTGTAAACATGCACACATACGCACACACACTGTGGCCCAAGACATCTGTAGACTAATAAACTGGGCCCAGTGGGACGACTGGGTTCACAAGTCACTGGGGCGATTTCCTGTCAGGGCAGCGTGTGTGTGTGTGTGTGTGTGTGTGTGTGTGTGTGTGTGTGTGTATACAAAGGCATAATAAGGGAAGCCATTGATGGATTAGCATGGCTCTGTGAAAACCATGTGAAACAGATTTCTTACATCCTGGAAAAAAGCCTTCCTCTGTCCTGACCTGGAACAGTGTTTGCATTATTAACAGTCACTGTCAAAAACAGACACACGAATGTCCATCTGCAAGGTGAAATAAATAAATTAAATGAATCCAGATGAACAGATTAGATTAATCTGCTTAATCTGACCTTTCTGTGTAGCTGGACTGTTCTGCAGACTGGTGGCCTTGGATGACGGCTTGGATGAATCTCCGTCTGAGTCTTTGCTGGTGTCAATGGACACAATGACATCTTTCAGGCCCGAGGACTTCTCCTGGGAGGACAGCAACTCATCTTGAAAAAAATGGAATGAGAGGAAGATGCAGTGTGAAAGAGGGAGGGCAGGAGAAGAGGAAAGAGAAATTTAAAAAGAAGCAAAGTTGATATAATTATTATATAAGAGCATATAAGAGCTCCATTACAACCTTGGATTAAATTGCATCTGGGTGTATCCAGATAAGTTATCTGGATAATTGCCGCCATGTTTTATTGCTTGTCTCACCCTTGTACAGCATTTTGGAGCAATTTATGTTGTTTTAAATGTGCTATTTCAATAAACTTGACTTGGAAACTCCTGATTCAAAATACCCGTTAATGAGAGCGAGCAGGAAGAGGTGGGGTGATGTTTTCAAATTGTGGGTGGATTTTATCTCATGAATGTGTGGAAGAAATTTTGATTCTAGGACTCGTGGCTCAAAAGTTATAAGCTAAAATATAACAGTGGTTACTACAGTGCCACCATCAGACCGACCGATACCAAAATTCAATGGGTTAATGAGTCATGTAAAACCTGTCCATCAAGTTTCATGAAAATCAGTTTATTACTGTTTGAGAACCTCCTTGGCAGAGGTAATTAATCATAACATAACACAGTGCTGAGAAAAACAGAAACATGACTATTAAAAAAATGATGACTGACCAGTGTACTCTGGTATCGTCAGTATGACAGATTCTCTGTAAAGTCTTTGTTGGACATTAGACAGCAGCATGGTTGCACAGGTCGAGCAAGTGTCACCAGCAGGTAAACTATATGTTTGTGTTGAGGGAATGACACAGCTGTAGCTGCCTAAACGTCACTTACTCTAATTTTCATATTCATCATGGTACTTGTGAGCAAGGAAAACAGAGTTCCTGCTCTGCATTGTTCCAGGTTAAGACATTCCTCATTGAATAACCATACCTTTGGTCCAAAAATGCCATGAGAACACAGATATACTCCAACTGTGTGTGTGTGTGAGCATGTGTGTATGTGTGTGCGTGTGTGTGTGTGTAAAATACCTTGTCCTTGGATATGTGACACATCCAGTCCCTCTTTCAGTCGGAGAATAACAGCTCCATACTGGAAGTCAAAAGCATCGCTGAGAGGTAGAACAAAGAAACAAATCAGTCACTGCAGCAGTGGACAGGAAGGAGTGTGATACACGAGACACTGCGACTAAACACAGACATGGAATATTTCCAGCAGAAGACAAATAACCCCTGCTGAATAAGAGAACTGTGACCTTCACACTGATTCTCAGTGTTGTGTTGGTGGGACTTCTCCACAGTTCGTGGACACTTACATTGCAAGTAAAGGGCACATTGCTCAGCGTATTAATGTTGACTTTAATATGGTGGAGCTGACACATCCCTGACCTGAAACATCTAATCCCATAATCCACAAACTACAAGCAGGGAAACACTCAGACCCTCACATTCACATGACTGAGTTAGAGCTGAGAGAGTGTGTGCAAAATGTATAACTTTCCAACACCACCAATATGCGTGCCCACATGCAGTGATCAGCCAGCAGCTATCTCTTCATACTCAAGCCTCATACTGCGTGCGATTAGGCAACACGTCATGTATACTCTGAGGATGGCGGAATCTTATTGACTCCGTGAATGTATACAGCTTAATTGCTTTTTGCTTAAATCAAAGTAAGGACACACACTCAGAGTATTGAGTGCATGTAAAATGCACTGCATGATGGCAGGCTTTTCACTCCAACCTTACGATGTGGACATTCGGAAAAGGTATAAACACAGATATGAAGTACACTTAATCGGTCCAATGAGATGTACCGCAGCCCTAAGGTGTGTGTGTGTATGTGATGCCTAAATTCCTCCTAAGAGACCAATAAAGTGCATGTTGAATTTCAGCCAATCTTTCAATAAATTGATTCACTGCAGTCCAACCCGTCACCGTGTTCTTTGAGCTCCAATTCACACTATATTTGTAAAACTGGATTCACTGCTGCACTGTAGTAGTACAATCAAAAATATTAACCGTGAGGTTTTAAAATTCTGTTATGGAACAAAACTTCAATATATGCGTGAGGAACCAGGTATTTGTATCTACAGTAAGTCTACTAATAAGGTGGGCATTGTCATGTGGAAACCTTTGGTATGTTTCTTTTAATAGGTCTAAAATGGCATTACTCACTGGATCATGCTGATGTAAGTCTCCACGTTCATCATGTCTCCATCCCTCCAGTCGTTCTTGAAGCCAAGCACCAGCGTGTTGGGCCTGAGGCGACCGAGGCCAGCAGCCTGACAGGGAGGATCAAAATCAAATCAACCGTTATTTTATATACTTTGATAGAAGACCATTTAATGCCATTTTGAAAGGATAATCAGAGAAGACCAGAGGAGAGCTGTAGAGCATCAGCAGTCTGTATGACCTGAAAAACAACCCCTTCAACTGCTCATTAGGTGGTATATACTAAATGGTACAGTGGTGCATGTGACTTTAGTGAGTTTGAGTGCTTCTTGGAAGAAACAATGAAAACAAGAAAATATAAACATGGAGGTGCGTAACATTGTAATACTAATAAGTTGGGTTTTTTTGCAGATTTATTTAATATTTATTGGCATGAACACCATTTTCTCCAAGCCCAAAAGGTGAAATGGTCATGAGTTTGTGACTTGTAAATACAAATTCGTTGACTATTCAATTGCAATTTCCATCGAGCAAAATTGGTATCTCCCAATTTACAACACCACTTGAACCCAGCATAAATCTATTTTAAAAACTCACTTGTGGCAATAAAAAAGAGCAGTAACATGTTCCTACCTGTAGCAAATACTGGGTGCCCTGCCTCATGTCCTCTGCGAACACTGGGGTGTAGAAGGCCTTAGTCTCATTCTTCAATAGCCACCGCTGGTACCGGGACTGGTCTGTTGCCAGATCTCTGAAGTTTGGCCTTCTGGAACCCTGTGGAGAGGCGCACACAGAAAATAAAAATTCATTACACCAGCCTGCAAACAGGCAAGTTTGTGATGGTCCACAAAAAAGACCCAACAGCACAACGTTTTGGTCCACCATCTTTATATCAGGTATCAGGGCTTTAAAACTTAAATTATACTCCAATTAAGGCAAAAGTAACATAATCACCATAATTAGATTGAAATCAACAGAAATTGATGTAAACTTAATCTGTATAACACACCTAGATTATGCAATTGTAAATCGATTTACTCAGGCCTGTAAACGTTACAATTAGATTAAGACATCGCCACATAAATTTCCTCAACAGGAGGACTCTTCTCATAATCTGATTCTGCAACACATAACAGCAGAATCCTATTAATGCTGTCCATGTATACAGTATGTCTGATATTTACTTTTTTTATTTACAGACAAAAAATACATCAGAGCATAGTTTGCATGGTAATGTATGTTCCATACAGAATCTCTGTTTGGGAATCAAACACTGCGCTCTGTAGGTGTGAAAGTAGTTGGTAGTGGCTTTGGTCAGCTTGAAATGGATGCCAACTGTGAGCGGTTTGATTCTGATCAGTTTCTCCACTGTATGATCCATGTATTTAACAGAATGTCAAAAATACTCAATAAAACACAGTTAAAAACATGGCCTCCATGTGGCACCGCTGGAGGCAGCTTATTTGGAAATGATTGTTTGAACCATATTGAGCACACCAGGACATGAAAACGTTTTTACAAACATCTTTCATGAATCAGAGGGATGGGGATGGGGGACTTTGGGTGGACCATCACTTAAATTCAATCAGAGCATGATCAATCTAAATCTCCTCATCGGCAGGTTTGTTTATTGCTGAAGGAAAAGAGCTCACAAAACCTTTCAGCCAGGAAAGTCCTACTCCGTCAGTGTGGAATGTTTACACCATTTACTCTCTCAGCTTCCAATGGAAGCAAGCAAGAGGGCTGCTCAGAGACTGCTTCTGAAGGGCCGCATGTTCCATCGAGTCAGAGCTGCTGGCCAGCACAGGGCCTAGTTTCACCCGATCAGACTGTGCTTTCCTTTGTGCACTTACGGTTATGGCTGGCAGGGGATTTGTAGAGGGCTTTTTACATTGTGTATAGAGTAACAGAACGATTACATCAGCCGTGTGATACTGAGGTAGTTGCTTGTGAGCTTGTAGAGGTGGAGAAAGAAGGTAAGAAATAAACTGTTACTTTTAATCGCGGTGTGTTGCCATGGTAACTTATGCTCCACGGCGAGCCTGCTACAGAGCAGGTTATGTTCAAGCTATAGGGTTGAAATATAAAGCACCGCCTTTTGACCCATCAACTCCTTTGGATAATGGTGTCACCATTCCTGCAGTATCCTATTGAATGAGGTGCAAACATCGCTAGGGGGTCTCTCCATAAGGTGAGGCGAGGATGTTTAGAGACCGGCAAAATCTGCTTGAGTTCCCTGAGGATATTCTTTACCAACGCAACAGATTTTGGCGGAAGGCATACAGTATTTAAGTACACTTCTTACTTGCTTTGCCGTGCGCTTCACGCTGCCGGGATTGCAACTAAAACAATAATGATGAGAATAAAGCTTAGTCTAAGGTATTTATCACAGATGATATTCAATAAACAAGATACAGTAATGACACTGAAGACAACTTGTAATTTTGCGAATGAGGTCAAATCAAATCAAGCTTTATTTAAAGTGCATTTGACATGAATATCTCAGTACACTTTCCTTAGAATCATAAAAAATAGGACAATACACAGTACAAAAATTTACTGTCCAAAATACTAGAGCGTGCAGTTTTTAATCAAGTCTCAAACTTCCTGTCTGAGAAACACCTGCATGATCCCAACCAGTCTGGCATCAAGCAAGGTTACTCCACTGAAACTGCCCTCTTGTCTGTAGTGGAGAAACCCTACGATCAGCAAAAGCTGCAGGCCAATCCTCAGTTCTCATGCTACTTGACCTATCAGCTGCCTTTGACACAGTCAACCATCAAATCCTCCTCCCCACACTCTCTGAGCTAG
>OMOW01113151.1:0-19701 GCA_900312555.1 Lamprogrammus exutus | reverse complement strand
ATAAACTATTATACCACTCTACTAGCCTTTATAAATTCCTTTATCATTGACTTATTACACCAATTGGACCAATGGGGTAGCAAAAGAGAACATTTTGATTAAAATGAGAGCATCCCTGGTCTAATTTTGCACAAAAAAAAAAACTGGAGGTATAATATAATATGGTCTGGCATATGATTGATGTGAATGGAATGTTATTACAAGAGTTTACAAATTTAGAATTATAAATGCTACTCTACTTGTTGTTTTTATATATGGATACTGGATGAATAACTGTTCTTTTGGTTCCATTTATTACCAATCAAGTGTAGCACAACCAACATTCTATAAGGCTAAATGGGACACAAACACTAAAGCATGGGATAAACAGAGATAACAATATAATGACAGAGTGTGTGTACTGCAAGCCTAATAAAAAGTGTTTTCCTCTGAAACTTGCTGACATTTACTCTGACACACACGCTATCGCACCCCGCTCACTCTCGGGTGGCTACATGAGAAAATAAATAAGTAAACAGTGGAGAACACACGCGCACACACACAAACTCATTGTACACACACAGACTGAACGAAGGTCGTATCGGAGGGCTTCCATTCCATTTAACATTCAGTGACTAAAAATAAGCACCTGGGCTTAAAACCAAGCCAAGCGGCAGACATCATGTTTTAAGAGTATTGATCTGCAGATGGTGGGTGTTTTGAGTTTCGGCTGTTACGGCTACTTACAAGTGGAGAGATTTGGCAGTAGCTACTGTATATAGTGTGTGTGTGTGTGGTAGTTCACAGGCACTGCAGGTCATTTGTTAGATAAGCAACATTTTAGAAGAAAGGTGAAAATAGCTTGGTTTCGCTTTGAGGAAGCTTTTTGGATGAGTTCAGTACATGGAGATTTAGTGTGTGAGAGCATCTTGACAACAATTAAATACAGACATTTACTGCACTACACACTACAACTGGCTCACATTTGTTTGCTCTGCCTATTAGTCGGATGTGATCGGCTCTAAACTAATCGGTGCAGGAGTTACAGTACATGTTTTGGATCATGCAGAAATATGGTGGATTCTCAGAAAAGACGGATACGCAACAGAAGGGATGGCTTCAATTTTTGCGAGACTAAGCACCTCTAGCTCCCGTGTCTTTGTATGACCGATAAGCTCAGATCCTGTACCCCACTGCAATTTAGCAGCAGGTTTAAAACTCCTGCTCTGAAGCAAAAGGGAGGCCTTACACTTTGAACAAAAGCTGTAACTAAGTGTACTGCCATGCCCGATTCAAGTCTGATGTCCTGTGTTGTTATATCTGATTCAGGTGGATTTATGACATGAAAATGCACGGTGTGAAGGCATGTTTGAAGCACAAAGCATGAAGTAAATGAAAATGTATATTATTTTGAAAGAAAATATCAATTGTTGTCTTATCTGAGAATCAGACTCAGATAAGATTGGGGTACATTTTTTATGCCAGCTGTGAACTACAACATGCTGTCGTCAAAGATAAGGCAAAGTGTAATGAATCAAAACAACAGGGAATTAATGGATTAATTTCAACCACATCATTGTTACAATAATCAGGTGAAAAACTCAGTGAATCAGGACTGAAAACACTGAAAATCTCTTTTAAATCTGTAAATTAAAAGTTGCCCGGTGAGCCGGTCTGTGGTACATACCCAAGGCCTTGCCAATACTCTTGCATGCTTGTAGGCCATTATGTAGCAATAGTAGTTCAAACATTTCATCACTAATCCAAGTCCGTTCTTCAGTTATGAGTCTGCGGGGACCCAGTGTGAATTCTCTGAGAGTTGTTCACACTGGATGATTGGCAAAATGTTTATGCTACGAGTTTGTAGACTGGTCTGACCACAGCTACAGGTTGTCAATGCTCAATAGAATTCTTTAGCTAAACTAATGAAACTTTGTTTTAGATGATTCAGACTTCCTGTCTTCATCCATTCAATACCAATAATAGAGCCAAACCTCATTAAAATAGTAAAACACATTCCAGGCGGATGGTTCAGTCAGCTGCGTTCTGACAGCATTAATGAAGCTGCCTGGCTTCTGCAGGAGCCACCTCCGCACCACCACCAGCCCTCTAATCTGTGCCAATCACACCATGCTAAACAGCCATTTGTTGTTGAAGCGGGCCACAGCACACTCCCATCCTCATTCCCCATCCACTGCAGACCCTGGCAACATGCTGGCAATGCAGCAATAGGAGACATGGCACTGAGGGTGACAGAAATAGCAGAGTGGTGAATAATAGAGAAAAAGAACTGTGGTGTAATTAACATGGTGGCTGGGGGTTGACGTACTGTAGTGAGATAAAGAAGGAGTGAGGAGAGGGGGCAGAGAAAGAGGAGAAGAAGAAAGGCAATGAAAATGAAACTGAATGAGTGATGAATTAAAGAAAATCAAAATTAGGAGGAAAGCAAGAGTCATCTAGAAAAAGAATAGAAAATGTATTTTGCTGAAGTCAAATTATATGATTAATATAAATAACAAATTCACATAAGCAAATATTAAATACATAACAGTATACCCAAAGCAATTCCAGAGATGGACAGAGACTGGCAGCAAAAGAACAGAAGCAGAAATAAAGATGATAATTGCATGTTTAGCCACAATTACATCTCAACATGGTTTCAGCAGCCCTGCCTTATGCCCTACTTATGACATGGTAGACATTTAGGTTCATGTTGAACAAGTCCAAATAGCAAATGAGGACATCCGGCTGTGCTTTGCCACACTGCAGGTGACTTGAGCCAAAGACTGCAGCCATCAGAAAATAACTGCAGATTTCCAAAATGGCGCTGCTCTGCGTGGGCAACAATGTTCAGGAACAGCACTGCAGTAAGGAGAGTGAGAAGGACTGAGAAACAAGAGCAGCTCACTCTCTGATGTACTCGTGTGTGTGTGTGTGTGTGTTTGTGGCATCTATGTGAGAGGCGAGAGAAGGATGGACAGACACAGACAGCAGCTGAGAATTACAGACAGGAGGAATGCCAAATGAGGGAGGGAAGTTAAAAGTATAAAGGCCAATTCAAGACTAAAAACAAGTGCACATCATTAAATGAAAAAGCACACATTTATGTCTTTGATGTCTTTCAGATCTGTGTCACATTTTGATTACGAGCATGTTCAATTTCTATGTTGTTTGTGGACAGAAAAAACAGACCAATAAAAAACTGATATGTTCATGTGAACTGCTGAAAACAAACATCTGAGCAGCCGATTGGTGTCTGTGTGCAAGTGTGTGTATGATATGTAGGAGAGTGCATATATAAATATGCAAAGATAACTGCTGCCAGGCCAGTGAAAAATATAGACAGAGGATGTGTCTATTATTGATCTATGTTGAGCAAACGCTTTTTTGTGATGGGGGATTTAAAAATTGTGGAGAAGAGATACATGCACAATATGCACCATATCAGTGAAAACATGGTACTAAAAGCTAGAAAGAAATGTCCATAAAATTAGATACATTCTTGACAACAAATTAGAAGATGGAATAGCTTGGAATAAAATAATCGCAGGAGAAGGAAAGTGGATGCCCATATAATAGATGTTTGTAATGTAAAACTTAAAGGCTGCAAGAATGGGTAGAGTATGGAGAAGGAAACTTGGATCCTTCCTGTTATATGACACACCAACAGGAAACACATCTCAGACACTTCCTGCCCTCCAGAGAAAGTGACAGGTCAGAGAGGGAATGAATGAGCCGGTCGCACTTAAGATTAAGACCAAATTAAAACTCCTACAACTCATAGACTCTAACAGCCAGAATACAACCAATGAGCTCCATACGGACTCTGTAAAATCTTAGGTTTTTGGAAGTCCCTACCAGCAACTGCCACCAGGGGTACAGCACCAGACTTTTTTATTGCATTGTTTTTACTGTTCAGAACTTAATCAGTGTTTCTCCTGCCATTCAATAGCACCAGTGGCTGCCATGCCAACAGGGGCCCTGGCAGGCCAGAAAGTTGCCTTTCCTTTCAGAAATATCACAGCCCAGGTGCCCCATGCCATGCAAGTGCAAGGGGAGCCGGTTTTGCAACTCATTTTGTAGCATGTTGCAAAACCGCCATCACCAATTCCTGCTAGAAAGGACATTGGTGACAGTAGTGCTCCGACAGAGGAGATAAGGTGCCTTGGTTTGCTGCACCTTTCAGCACTAAGATAGGGGATGAAAGTGCAGCGAGCGCAGGGGCTTTCAAGTTAGGCTAAAGGCTAGGATCAGACTGGCTCTCCCGACCATCCTGCTTGCCAACTTGTACTTCTTGGACAATAAACTATTAAGACTAAGTCTAAGGACAACCACCCTGTGTGACATGAGGGACTGCTGCGTTATTGCTTTCATAGAGACATGGCTGAGCAACAAAATCCCAGACACCGCATTCAGCTGGAGAGTCAAACTTTTAACTGAGGTCGCCCGTTTACCCAAATGAAAATAATTCTTCACAGATCAATAGATCAGACCCAAACAGACTGATCTGAGCCCCCACGCCCCACTCAATAAAGGATGCACCAGCCACTTTATTCACCAATCATAAGTCCTCAGAAAAACACCTGTTTGCCATGTAAGTTGGCAAGAATTCCATCGTCTGTAGTAGCAGTACTACTATCAGTGGTAACAGAAGGAGTTGCGATCTCTCCTTTTACCGTCTGTCCTATATGTAGTTGCACACACACAATGTAAAGAACACCACACAAAGAACACATTCCTAGAAACACTGAACCCCCATCATCTAGCTGTTTTATTTAAGCTTGAAAATACAACAGATTTAATGAATTTAAAGATGCAGCTCAGTCCTTGCCCATGTGGACTGTCATCACCAGACAGCTAAGAGGTGAGGTGACCATGGCTCCTGTGACAGTAGCAGTAGCATCCATCAAATCAAAGGCTTTTATCCATGATGCAGAAAAGGTGGTAGTGTTTTCTTAACATTTTAATAGGCAGTGATACACTGGTACACACTGGATAGCAATGACCCATGGTTACTCTGACTCCACCGTCAAAGTCTATATTTTGCTAGAAAAGACCCGATGTGGGTGATGGAAAAAAATTCTAAGCATCTGTACTGGAGATCCTACTAACAGGTAAGCCAAGGTTGCGGCCCAATTACAGGAGGGAAGGGATGAGGTGAGATAAGGCAGGCCACTGGAACAGCCTTAATGAGGACATGCTATGGCTGCTACGGTATGCGACACTCATTTGTGCCCACAGTAAGAGTATTGGACTGATACCGAATGGTCAGAATGAAGTGACAGCGAGAGCGATAGAGATAGATAGGGAGAGATAATGGAAGTGAGAAGGATTGATTCCTCACTCAGTGTGAGGGCATGTGGGAGGAGATGAGATGCCGAGACTGCAAGTGGGAGAACGATGGCTACAGAAAGTGTGTAGTCAATCCATCTAGTCAACTATCCTCTCACCGACTTTTTTTCATCGATCCATCCATCCATCTATAGTATCTATCCATGCTCTGGGAATAAAAGTGTGAGGGCTTGCTGAGTGACATGTAACCAGTGAACACTTGAAAAAATGTGCATATGCATTTCTTGACTTTGCATACTTCCCCTCATCCGCTAGCCTTGAGTTTGCTCTGTATCCCTCTCTACAATCAGGTAAATGTGATCACACCTTGTGTTAACTGATACTCGGCTGTCCATTATTCTCCAGGGCCAAACAAACCTGGAAAGCAAGGGCAAACGTGACTGGAAGGCGGTGCTCCATACACACAGGGTTCGTTTCCATTCTGTATCTCGTGGATGGTGTGGAACCAAAGTGAACACAGATGTGGCCATTGTCTTTTTTTTTCTTTTCATTCTCACCATCAGTGGCTATACTTTTGTGAAAGCAGCTATTTAGTGTATCCCTCTCTACAATCAGTACAAGACACACTGATTATTTCGCTACTTTGCTGCATACAATTGAAAACATTGTATGCAACAATAAATTGAATGACAACAAATAATGTGACTATTATTTTAGCCTGCTGACACAAGGCAAAGTGGTCTGAATCTTTATTTTTAAAATGATTAATCTTTAACTATCTTTAAACATTCACAGTGGCCTCTTGTGCCTTTGCGAGCATTGTAGTTGTTTTAAAATCCACTCCACACAATCCAAACTAATAGAATCATGTGTTCTATTAGTGCCATTTGTTGTCATTTTGTCATTATCCAACCCAAGCATCAATTTGGCTTTTATATAATACTTCTACGTCTTCTAACTCTATTTCACCACCTACTCACTGTTGTCTCCCCCCCATCTTGTTCTCATCTCATCGCATTTTCTTCCCCTTGAAAGTGCCGTCTCTTTCTCTCTACCCTTGTCTTTCACTCATATTTTTCCTCTCTCTCCCTAATGCTTGTGTGAATCTAATTGTGTGTGCGTGTGTGCGTGCGCGTGCATGTCCGTTTGTGTGTGGGAGTGTAGGAGAGCAACATTTCTGACTGGAGGAGGTGAGAGAAAGAAAAAAGGAGTGAGCGGGTGAAAGAGGAATAGAGAGAGAGGAGTGTAGCGTTTACTGGAACAAAACACGCAGTTTCAATCTCATAGATGAGGGCCGCCTACTCACCGCTTTTCATCTGAGAGGGGATTATGGCACAATTTCATAATCTATATCATTCCTGTGGTCTGAAACAACAGGGCTAATACCTATTCCACGATTTCACAGTATTTCACAGAGCATTTGTGTGTCAGAGTATTTGACGTACTGGCCATATTGGTACTACATTAGTGTTTTTATTAATATTTCAGAAGTAGATGCGCCATGTCTCCCTACATATCAAACTAAGAGCTATAAAACCAATGTGGGTGAATAGAGCAGAAATCCTATGATGAAAATATTTTTAGTTTACATATTTCTATTTTTTAGTGGGGTTAAATTTTTCTTTATTACTAGTGCTGATATTATTTATCAATCAACAGGGCATAATTCTACATCTATTTCATAAATGATTAACAATTGAAATGATGTTTTAAATAGAATTGCCAAACATTTGCTAGTTCTTGCTTCTCAAAAGTGTGGCTATGCTATTGCTGTTTTCCTTGTGTCACATAACTGTAAATTGAATCCATTATATTTTGTTGTTGTTAAAACAAAATTAGCTATATGAATATGATGGCAATTTGGACTCTGGCAACATCTGACGCACATGATGATGTCACAGTTTTTTGACAGACTAATGCTGGATTCATCAACACTAAGAATAATCACTAATTGCAGCCTGATAATTACAACACTTCACAAAACATATTGGAGGAAACCACACAAACGGTTCTGGAAAAAAGACTCAATGGTATCCAGATAACTATCATCGGCATGTTTTCAACAAAGGTGGCGACAAGGACACTCACTAAAAATGGTATTCTTTCTCCCGTAGCAAATATTCACAACAAGAACTCCATAACCAGTTCTGCACATTGATTCAAACAATGAACAGAACCAGCTTCTGGGTAGCATACCCTAAACCACAGAGCAGAGGTTAAGATACTCACTGAAGAGTCCACTGTTGTGTTAAAAAACAGTAAATTGCACTGATGACTCAGAATAGAGGCCTCTCTGTTGAATCTGAAAATTAAGAAGAATGAGCACGGTGTGGCGTTACGAGGTTTTCAGCGGGACCAGAAAAGGCTGGCTACAATATCATGCATCATTGTCAATACCACATTAAATCATTGCGATAATCCTCCAATTTCTTATTTCAGAAACATCCTTTGAGGTGCCACCTTGTAACTAGAGGCAGATGGACAAATTCAGATTCAGATTTTTAAACTTCATTTAAGATGTATTTCTTTTAGCATATCCGCAAACATATTCATTGATATAGATAAATCTGTGATTAACTTTTCATCAACACCTACCACCACCTAAATGCTCACAAGCCCCACTATCATCACATATGTCACAATCATCATCTCATAACCCAGCCATCATCTTCACCACTCTCACTATCATCATCACATCGTGTTCACAATGACAAAGCTCCACAGCAGAGACTTCTCCAAGTCCCCTTCTGCAATGCTACAGTCAGCAGCTTCAGGAGCATGAAGTTCCCTTCAACACACACAGACTGGCTCAGCCATACGGAGGCGCTGCCACCAACAGCGAGAGGACGGGTTCGGCTCACAGGCGGCCTCTGACAGAAACTAATGGAGAAAATAAACAGCCCAATATAGAATAGTGCCATGAATTCTGCAGGGGGTTGATGCTACAGGCAGAGACATGTCTGTACCACGTGCCTGAGAAACTGCATGAAGAAGAAGAGGAGAGTGAGGAATTGGGAGGAAGATTTAGATGGCGACAAAAGAACTGTTAAAGAAACGGGAAAGCATAGACATGTGACAGTGGTAGAGCTGGGCCTACATCAGTTATGTGGACAGTTTTAAGAACCACAAAACTTTCATGTAAAGCCTTGCATTATTCATCACAGAATCCACAGCCTCTTGGTCTTGGACGGTTTATGTTTAGCACCAGAAAGTTTCAATGAAAGAAACTTTCTTTACTAAGAAATCCTCAAATAGGTTATACTTGATGTAGGTAAGCAGTGTAGCAAAAGGCCTTGTGGTAGGAGAAGGAAGACGCTGTTCATACTGTACCTTTAGCAGGTGACACACAATCTTTCAGGCTTTTAAAAATCAACTTAGAAAACCCTCGGGGCATTAAAATAGCACCAATTTTCAAAGACTATCTCAGAATGGTAGTGTAATTTAAGTTCAAGGACCATCAGAGGCACTAATAAGATTCCGAAAATCATCAGGGAGAATAATGAAGCACAAGCCTTAATCACCACAGTCTAATGAATGCCATTCATTATAGTTGCAGAAGACATTTGCATTTATCATGCTTATAGCCGGCTTGTGCGGAAACCTTTCTTTCTGAAATCACAAAAGGTGCATCAAATTTTGAAATGCTACATAGTAGAGTTGGAGACAAAGGTTTACAAGAGTGTAAACGCAGTGTTGTCATAGCACAGGAAAATGGTATGTAATTGTTTTGGAACACATATACTGTATATAGTATACAGTATATTTCATTTCCTCAGAGCAGAGGCTTGTTGAATTTCCGGTAAGGAAAACTGGGGCAACAGCAGCATCCCCCCACCTCGCCCCCAATCTGAAAACTGAGCAGCTAAGACAATTGTTGGAATTTCTAGAGACAGAGGGACACTGGGTTTTTAAACTTTATTATTTACATATTTCTTTTAGCATATCTGCCAACATATACTGCACATTTATACAGATACATCTGCGATGAACTTCATCAACACCTACCACTGCGCATCTAAAACAGTAGTAGCAATTTCCATTTGTGTGGTCCTCCAAAATGATCCGATTGTCTTGATTGCCCCCAAAGGAGTCAACTGAAGCTAGAGATGACGATGCTGATGATGATGCTGATGATGATGCAGAAAAAAGGCGCCATACCAAGTGAGACCTGAGATTCAACTTGGGACTCCTTGTCTTATGATTTGAACTGACTAATGGGTCAACCCTACTAATATTCTGATCCTAATATGCAAACACACTTCTAATACTAAACCAGTAAGCTCTATTACCATCTCTCCATACTCTGCGCTATTAGTACAGACTGCTAGCCTGGATCATGTCCCTAGTCTGTCTCTGCATTTGGCAATCAGCCTAATGAGGTTTGCTAATGGTCCACCCACGCCAGTCTGGGTGAAAACTTCTACTTTATGCAAACTGACACAGACACATGTGCTCCGTACACAAACACACAGTCTTCCTACCATTATGCACAGTTGGTTAACTACTAAGAGGATGAATATAAGCCAAACGTGCTATAAGATGCAAGGTGCTTTCCATTTGGAACATAAGACTTGCCACAGTTTGTCAAAGCTTTTACCACATACTGTATATCCTCTTGCAACCCTTGAGAAATCAGTGCGTTGTGCTGCTGGTTTCCGAATAATATTGCTATAACTTGTTTTTTGCAGATTTAATTCAAGAAATTCTCTGTCTCTTCTTTATTCCACACAAAATGCAACGTGCTGGTGTTAACATCCATTACACTGACCCGCAGATGAAACACTAGACATTGACATGTCACATGAGACAATGTTGCCACTAATTCACAAAGTCCATTTCCACTTCAGTTTTGTGAATTACTTCTTTATCGACTCGCCACAAAATCCACCTCAAGTGAGCATAAAAACTTTTTGTGATTAGCTATTTTTAAATTTGCAACATCAAATTGTGCAAAATATAGGTCAACAGAAACCCCACTACTGCGACATCCACCACATAGGACAACCTTTTGTTTCACTCATCAGTTACCCACTGGAAACGGTATTGCTGAGTGATGGTAGAGTGATACTGCATGGCTTAGCAAGGTCAATCTAACAGGAACCCCTCCATTAGTTATGCTCTGTCAGTTTCTGTTAATAATACTAGTTAATGATTGTGAGCCCTGCTCCAATTCCTGGAGGAAAGAAGAGTTTCAGACATACAGTATGAGTGATGTGGGAAAGAGATACGGGTTCTGAAAGCAGTGAAAAAAGGGAGAAAGGAAGAAAAACAGAAATGCAAGGACAAAGCAGGTCAAAGCTGGTAAATCCACTGTGTGGTCTGGCAGCATATCCCATATCTTAGGCCAAAATCTCAAGCTTCTCCAGTTGTTTTTACACCAACCCCTTAAGCCAGGCACAGGGCTGCCTGCAGTACTCTGAAACACATATATGAAGAAGAGGATAGACATATCTCGCCCTGGACCTTGATTATTCTCTGCAACAAAGGAGAGCTGAGGGCTGTTTAAGCGGTGATTTCTTTTTCCAGTTTCAGTGTCTGTTTCGTAAAGGACATTATCAAATTGTCTGGTCTCTTAACCTCACATTATCTTGGATTATGTCTGTCTGGTTAAAATCAAGCATCAATGTCTGATGCAATCTGAGAAAACATCCAGTGAATGTAAACTATGCAAGCATCTGGCGATTTCTCCTTTACATTGTATACTAACTACAGATTTGGGACATGTTCCATCCATTAGCCATGGTTATAAACTGCGATGTGGCAAAAACATGACTATTAAGATGAATATGTAGTTTGGCAAGATTTTTTAGGAGACAGCTTGACTACAAATAATGCTGTTGTATATTATGCCCAGACAGAGCATTAACTTAAGTTGCGGTTAAGGTTACGGTCATAAAACAGACAATGTCCAGATGTCTGGCTAGACTCATGGTCCTTCCCATTTACAGGCCAAATCTTTTTTTGGAAACAACACGAGAAACACCAAAGACACAAAGACAAGAGTGGATGCACCAGATTTGAGCCGATCTGAAATCCCTGGTTAAGAACATTACATAAAGACTAAAATGAAAAAGAAATACACAATGGGACAATTATGTATGAGGCATCTAAGACGGACATGGCTAAAACAAAAAGGCAACACTTTGTAAAATGTGAACTATTTAAGGAGTTGTGATTGGCTAAGATCCAGTTTCTCTCCACACTCATGAACAGATTTGCCTCTTTTTTAGGGCATTACGACTAAGGCGAGCCCATGGCGTGTCATGACTATACTACTGTATACCAGGTCCCTCATTAGAATGCTGTTCGTGTCCATGTCATGCCCTTTCGTCCACTGTTTTGGGCAACATCAGAGAATGCAATTACACACGTCTGTGTCTGTTGCAATGCAGAAAGAGGGAAATAATGACCCTGACTTTTGTATTCTTTCCCCTGCCCCAAAAAAATCTACTGATATGAAATAATAGAGGAAAATATATTCACAAAAAGTGCCATGGTAACACAAACAAATGAAAGAGTTCCCATTAGTTTCTCACTTCCTGTCTTGCTGGGAAGAAGCATATAACCTGGAAGAATAATTAGCACCTATTAAACACTTCTTATGTAACCCTCTACCTGGGCCTGTGCTCTAATCCTCAGCTGGCATTGCTTTACAAATGCAAAGAGTGTGTGTGTGGGGAGGGGGGCTGCGACGACATAAAATCAACACCTTTTTTTTCTTCTTTTTTTTAATGGATCATAAAATCCAACCTCACACCCCATTCTAAGAGAAAGCCCCATATTACAGGAATGACTCAACATGTTGGGCAGGTCGTGGTATTTAGAGGGAGAAGAAGCATATTGTGTAAAGTTCCATGAAGCTCTATGGGGAACTTAAAGAATCTGTGTGTCAAATTCCCAGAGGACTGCTTCAGAGACAATTCAGAACCAGTCCGAGCCAGCGTAAGAAGCTTTGTTTCTTTGCCACCTCACTTTCTGCACATTCCACATCACATCTGAGCTGCCTGCTTTTCACATTTGTCAGTCATGGGGACATAAGCCTCTGTCTTCCTCTCCCATATTCTTCAACCCTTTAGAAAAGACTGATACAAGTTGGCAGAGTTGCTGTATCAAATCTACTGTATTTGTTAAATCCTCTTCAGTGTGGAGCCTGATTGTGCTCGATTTTAGCTGATCCTGCAATTCAGTGAAGCCTGTCATGTGTGTCACGCAATGACAGCCAGTGAGTTTTGATGGACCAAGCCATTTGCGAAGCCAGGAGGAGTCCACAAAAGCCTCTGAGGAACCATCATTGTGGCTGAAATGTCTATGCAAGTGAAGTCAAATAGCAATTTTCCAAACGTCTACATATGAATTATAATCTCAGCAGGATGGAGGAAAAGATGCATCACGTGCAATGACAAGTGCCATGGTTGCTTTTTCGGCCAGGTGAAAATATAATCGCAGCCAGGGAGATAACTGAATTTAATAGAGAGGAGGGAAAGGAAAGGCAGTGAGAAAGAAAAAAAGGAAAAAGTTTGCCTCCAGAAATGTGTGGGGGGCAGAGAGGAGAAAATGTAGCAAGGCAGAAAAAACATAACCAGACTAGTAGAGACTAAATCATACTGTGCCTCTATGACAGAACTGTGGGAGGACAAACAGAGGAAGGGGAGAGGGAGAGAGAAGAGGGGTAATCTGGGGGAAAAGAGGGGCGAAGACCAAAGAGAATGTTAAAGAAAGCAAGAGTGAACAAGATAAAGCCTGACAGAAACAAAGTGTTAAAGAAAGAGCGTTTACAGTTCAACAACTCTCTCCTGGGTGCTAAGGGTCTGCATCCAGTGAGTACACACAAAACACAAAGATAAAAGTGTAAGTGTGCGTGTGTGTGCACACTCAGAGAGCCTCCTGATTTGCGATGACCATCTACCGAAACCACCTACCCCTAACCTCCTGGAGTAGACCAGTCTTAACATTCAACAGTGGTGGTCACGACTACACCTTGGAAAGCTTAAACTGCTCAGCGCCTCTGTCTCATAACAGCTAAGTGAAGGCTTCCAAAGTTATCCCAAGTGTGTGTGGAGGTCTGTGTGCTGCCTATGGGGAAACAACACCATGGTAAAACCTTGATAATGAAAGCTATAAATCACAGCTACACTATCCCCAGCCTCACAGCTCATAAAACTCCAGCCCACAATGGTCCGACAACAAAACACACCATGTTCTCTTTTTTATCCTCTTGTCTTAATGTCTCCTTTTTTTTTTAAAGTCTGTTTCACACACTAAATAACTGCCGTGGCAGGAGTAACCATGGTACAGCCAAGTTGGAGAAGAAAAAATTACAACCCCGACAAGCAGTTAAAGAGGAAGACAAGAAAGTGTAGGCTAATGCTTTTAATCCTGACATCTGAAGACACAAGCCGAATACTTACAGCAATTAGCCTGTAGTCTCGTTCTTGCTCCTCTCTTTGTTGTGCTGACAATAGACAACCTGATAATATCAGACGCAGACCCAGATAGCACCATTAACAGCAAACGCTAGAAAACATCTGATGGGTTTTGTGGGTTGACAGCTAAAGTTAACTGATCAACAGCCAAGTACTTTAGCTACACACGGTGACAGAAGAGCTCGAATACAATGTATTGAGGCCAAGAAGTTACATCATCACATAAAAAGTCATCAAGATTGTATTGTACCACTGACAAACCAAAGAACAACAAGAATGAAGCTTCTCTTCACCTGGGAGTTTTCAAACTTCCTCACATCTTACAACACTTGTTCTGCATATAATCTCTGTTTTACACTCAACAATACCTGCTTTACACACCAAAAATCAACTCTGAATATTATGTTCACCTTCAAAAACAATCCTTGTCTGGCATTCATAAAGAACTCTTCCACCTATCTTGTACAGCTCATGATCCCCTTTTTATTCCAACCCAACACAACAGCAGCGTATTTCATGGGGCAGTTAATCATTAATCAGTGAAATCTGTGCAAACACAGTCCTCAAAGGCACATGGTGGGAGAGAATACCAAGTTAGAGGGTCTACATTTGTATCGATTAGGTCTACGCCTGCTAGAGGCAAATGCTTGTCAGGTCACCAAGCGAGGACAGAGATTGACAAGTGTATGTTTAATGACCGTGAGAAACATTGTGTCGGGATTCTCGGGTAATCTCTGTTGTAAGGGTAAAGAGGGGAGGAAGATAGGGCTGCAGACACCAAGCACTGTGACACATTGACAGATGTGAGGCTTTGCACCTCCCATAGGGGCACAGCAGAGAAAAGGCCTTTTGAATGAAAGGTTTGCTGCTAAGCTTTCTGTGTGGTACCCCCACACTCGCAGCCCATAGCCAAAGGAAGGGTCAAGCCGTTGCTTGACTACAGGCATCTGGGTCTTTTCCTGGCAATACAAAACAATTAAGTGCGGGGGCCGGGTCTTCTAAAGGTTCATCTTTCCCTCCCGCTCACTCTCTTGCACATCACTCTGATAAACCTCGACTGTTCTTCTAGTATTTCCCTCTACATCCTTCCCTTTCTCTTTACAGATACAAATGGTTTTTGGTATTCATTCTCTTTTACCTCCCCTGCCTAATGATTACAAGTCAACCCTTTCACTATTATATCTTCTCCAGCCTCTCCTTGTCTACCTCTCTCTTCAACATCTCCACCCAATCTTAAGTCAACCTTTTACTCGCTACTCCTTATTTTCTGCCCATGTTTCTCTATGCCAATTTACTGGTCTCTGACTTAGTTATACATTACCTTATTTGCTTTCATCTGTCCATTTGTCTCAATTTCATCTTAGCCTATTCAATTTCTCCCTCGCTCAATGAAAATCAAGAATGTACCTGCTGTTCTCTACCATTCTCCCACTGGAGGCTGTTCCTGACTGAGTTCCTGCTGAGTGTTTCAGGCAGCACTTAAAAGGCTGATACGCAGTTTCTTCCATCCATCGCCCAAGGGACAGGGCCTAAGGCTCGTTTGTGTGGTCCAGGTTTTCTCCTTTACATGTACACATGTACATGTAGATACACATACTGTAGAGAAATATACTGTGCACAAATCAAATGCCTCAAACTCGTCATCAGGTCAAGTCAAGTTTATTTGTATGGCCCAATATCACACACAATCTCTCAAAGGGCTTTACATGCCCACAACAACAAACGTTTCCCGACCCCGCACAAGGCTCTCTTGGAAGACGAGTAAAAACTCCAAAAAAACTTTAATGTATAAGGAAAAAGGAAGAAACCTTGGGAGAGGCAATTCAAAGAGAGATTCCCTCTCCCCAACAGACAGGTGTGCAATAGGAACCGAAGGTGTGAGAAAAAAGATTACAAACAAGAGCTGTAATAATATAGCATTCGATAAACAACACAAGAGTCCTGATCAGCTTCATGAAAACTTGGTGTCCTGTCTGATACGAGGAGTGTAACCATTGAGGCAAACATTGAATGCTCACTTCAAGGGTGAGAATGCTACAAAATTTTGAGGAATTTGTAAATCTAGACAAATGTATTGTTAACGTTGTTCACATATGCGCCAAAGGTCTGCAACAAAACATTTGTAACAAACCTTTTGAAACTGAGAACCCTTAAAGAAATTTTCCTGTTGGAGAACTGTTCCCAATGTCCTCTTGTTAAATTGGTATTTTAACAGCTTTACTTTTAAAACCAAACCTCCACCTTCATTTTTGCTCAAGGAGTTCCCTGTCAATCTCGGAAAATAAATATATGAAATTGTTGGAATACTGTGGTTTCAGCTGTGGTGATTAATGTTTCTTCACAAGAATTTCACTGTGTGATTGATAAATCAACAAGTCTTAAATCAATATGTACTGTGGATAGATCAATTCATGATTTTGTTCCAATTATATTTCATCAACACACAAGGCACAAAATAAACACATACGTATATCAACCCTCTACAGTGCACGTAAAACACTCACAAATGTGACCAAATTGTATTAGCCATCTCATCTCTGTCACAGAGTTATCTTATGCTCATGCTCATGGCGTGACTGCATGCATTCATTCCTCAATGGCAAAATTTGGATTAGATGACTGGAAACAAAAGCTGGTTGGATTCTGTACCGATGGTGCAGCTGTGAACATGGGACAAACAGCTGGTGTTGCAAAACTGAGAGTGGACAATCCCAAACTGACAATCCCATTCACTGTAAGGCTCCCAGGCTGGATCTGGCACTTCTGGGGGTCTTAAAAGAGGTGAGCTTGGTCAGTCCTGCATTTGATATGGAAAACCTGCCATTTCATCCCTAAGAGCCACAGAGAACTAAACACAGTTTGTGAAGAACTTGAAGCTAGGTTTTGAGTGAATTGAGTGGTATGTTTTGTTTAATATATTTTTCATTTTTGTTGTCATTATAGTTGAATTTACACATTATGATTAAAAGTCTTGTGAGCTTAAATGAAATTTTACTAGCCAGTGGCAATTCTGTCTCCTAAGTCTCAATAGAGGGTTGTACATACAATGCTCCACAATGAGAATAATAATCTACTATAGAGCTGCTTGATTATTTTGGGGGGGATTGAGCCTATTCAAAACAAACTATTATGTGGTACATACAAGAGGACATTGGTTTTTTACTTTTTTTTTCATTGGTCTTTCGGTCTATCTGTAATACCACTTCAGAGACAACGAGTGCAACCTAATACTTAGCTGTCTCCTCTGCCAATTGCAGGAGTCTCGGTGGGACACACGATTAGCTTATATTGATCTAGACTCCGATATGAGATTTCTAAATAGAAGCTGTAGAGTGGACAGGCTCCATCTGGGAAGACACCTGCAGTGTTTCATTCCTTCTCTGGCTTTGTCTTACACAGACTAGCTGGCCCGTGTGTGCCAAAAAACACGCTAGCTGGCCGAAGAAATTATCAACAACTTGCTTCGCAATTCCCTTGGAAGATCACACTAAAACACACAGCCAGCATGAGGGGAGAAGATAATGTGCATTGGTACTAGCCTCAGCTGTCATTCTTACAGCTCATGATGAAAGAATATTTATTCTTGGTGCATTGTGCCACTAAAAATTGTCTACAGTAATAAGAGAACACTAGAAGAGGAAGCTGATGTTTAAAAAGAGAGAGAGAAATGGTTTCTAATTACCATTGTTAGAACCCTGCATTATCATTACAGTCCAAGCTTTCTGACAACACAACTGTGCTGCCATGGCAATGCAGTGGTGACGAGAAGAGATATTGTTGCTGCCCTTTCATTTTAAGGTGAATTTAATTTGAGTACAGAAGATTACTGGCAACTCATCCATGCCAATCATGCAAAAAACGGCAAAGATGACAAGAGGTCAGGATAAAAATGCATCTTTACAAATACATACATCCAAACTGAGACAGTGTCAGTCTGATCGGTGACTGCACTCCAATCTTGAGCCCACTCTGAGTACCGCAGGTGGACGCATCAGTCAGCTCGGCTGGCACCACTTTATCCATGGGCTAAACAACACAGCACAGCTGGGTTCATCTTATATTATGCAATGCAGCACCACCCCCGCAGGCCCTCTTCACACCACCCCTCTCCTCCCACTCCGCCTCCCACTAGCGCACCACTGGCTATTTGCAGGCAGAGGTGCACTGTGTGAGAGACACAAGTGTTCCAGCACTGGCACAATTTGTGGGGATATTTGTGAAGGAGTCAAATTTGTAAAAATCGTATTGTGCATATTAACATAAACCTTCAGCATAAGAACTTCAACAGCTTTGTATGTTAATGGTTTAATTTAATAATAGCCTTAAAAACTACCAAGGCCATAAAAACATTCTGCTTCTATAACGAATTCGACTGTGGTGTGAAGTAAATACTTCATTCAGTTGCTTTGGCACTAAAAATTGGGAATTAGACTCCGGGTTTGTATACATCACTGATTGATCAATTGTGATTGTGCTTTTACTTCCTGGAACCAAATTTTGTTACTAAGCAATACTTGCCAAAAGTAGAATTGGACTTGTTGCCTGGCAACATTCACTAACTGAATCTCATATCAGGAAGCAGTGAGAACCTGCGGTGCTGTGAGCTATAACCCAGTGCTTTCTTTTTATCTTGGTTAGAGACTGTAAGGTCCAAATACAATGACAATATTCAAGTCCTTTGATTTTCAATTATACCTCTGAACTGCATTCTTCAGAACATCATCAACATTCCGCATCAACATCTTATACAAAAAATGCAGTAATACCATGTAATGAATGGTAGCCTAATCAAGACCATTTGTTATTCGATCAAGGACCAAAGCAAGCTCCTTCGTTAAAAACAGTACATTGTTGAGACCATAATATAAGAAAATCAAAGGAAGCAGGCTAAAGTGAATCTCTTCAATTCAACCCTTACGCAACCGTGTCCAATTTCCCCAGGGACAAGTGCTTTATGAGATGTTAAAGGCTTTAAGGCAGACAGTCACTTCATTAAAAACAACTCTGTGGGCCCTAATCAAAGTCACTTTGGTGCTAAAGTGGGCTGCCATCATTAGAAAGTATGGTTATGGCAGGCAAATCTCTCGCCTTTCTTTTGCTTTTTAATGAAAAACAGCAGCTTGGATAAACCACTGATCAGGTTTTCCTGCTCAGTGCTGGAGCAATCAACTGGAGGTATTAGCTTAACATTGTTAGAACATCACTGGAACGGATCAAGGCACCGTGTGATAAATCCCCTCCGATGGCCATTTAAAGCACTCTAACACCGTGGAGCAGCCCACTCCATTTGAGTGATTGGGTAACAAGACAGCCGCAGCCTTCTGAGTGATTCATCTCACTTCACTGCATGTGAGCAGTGTAGTGCATGGTGAAGGGGGAGGATGAAGCAGCAACAGGTGTGAGAGGCTGAGAAGAGTGTTTGCAAATGGGGGCTTTCTGAAAGCGAAGGTCGCCATCACTTTCTCAGTCAAGACCTTTTTCAGGATTACTGAAGTTTGGCACAAGTTTATACTTCTAAGACAAAAACAATGCTGCTCTCAAGCAGAATTTGTGGAAAAAAGAATGACTACAAAACAGACAAAAGGGAAAAAAAGAAACATTTAACCATAAATTTAAAAAAGACGATCCAATGTACATTTGACCCTCTTTACCCTCTTGAATGAAAATGATGCATGAAAGATATTGCCCATTAGGTTATAAATGATCAGTATCTAATCTACAGAGGATTAACAGGTTTTCTTTAGCATTCACAAAGCGAGCACAGGAATAAAGCCTTGGTGAGTTGGTGGCTCTGCAACCACATGCCCAAATGTGGACAGCCAACACTTCCAATACTGCTTGTCCAAATAATCATTAACCAGTTCACCCCCCGTGTAAATATTTTTAGAGTTTTTGCAAACCAGAATGTAAATACACATACATTGGCAAGACAGCAACACAAACACACTCGGTGTAAGGAAGGGGTGGGTTCAGTGGGGGGGCTGATTTCATTGTTCTTTAACATGTT
>OMOW01113150.1:0-10232 GCA_900312555.1 Lamprogrammus exutus | reverse complement strand
AGGGAGCGCTCGAACATGGCATGGAAGGACCATCCTGCTGACAGCCAGAGCGGCTCACTGGCCTGAATATTCTGGTGAACAGTAAGTGTTTTGCTGTCAACTCACATCACAGGCACTAAACATGATGGCTGCTCTCAGTGTGCGTGTGTGTGTGTGTGTGTGTGTGAGTGTGTGTGTGTGTGTGTGTATGAGGACAAGGAGTGAGTGGTAATGGGTTAAATCAGCCAAAATGCCAGTTCGGGCAGACACAGGCTGCATTAACAAGCCCCCGGCTATCAGTGAGATGTCTGTGTTCGAACACATTGCACAGACAGACAGACAGGTGTTTGGTAACTGTTAAAAATGGCTACGGGAATCATTTGCCATGTTAATTCCTATTCCTTTATAAACATTTCATTTTTAAAAAACAAACTACTCTGACATGATTTAGTGACAGCAGCCATAACCTTGGGCAACATGAAGCTGTGCAGGAAAGCATCAGTAATGTGTGGTATTGAATAAGCATAACTACCGCTAAAAGGCACCTTTCCTGTCACGGTGCCACGCTGGCATCGTGCTCCCTTGGCCAGCATGCCATTCATGGAGAGATGACAAGGACACAGCCCAGGCTGCCTCCACCAGATAAAGACACATAATTACACAGCTCCATTTATCTCGCGGGGTCAATTCCATCTCCACCTGATGAAACGTACCGACGTTCCCTGAGTTCAATTTCAGATAACATTGTCTCTCACCATTTGATTCGGCGGCTCACTTAGGTGTGTATTGCAATGACACTGGATAAAACACTCCGCGAGATGATAGAGGGGTTTCACGTTGATAGATGGGCTAAAACACTGAACAGGAAGATCAAGAGAGCTCTGCGGCATCATCGCCTGCAACCAATTATTTCTTCTGGGCTCCTTTGTTTCACATCAGGTCAGGACTTTGTCATTACACATAGGAGCACGGTGATGATCTCAGTGTCTATTGAAACCTACAGAAAACTAATTCCACCTAATCACCCTCTATTTGTGAGAAATAGCACTAATGAGAAGCAATCATCAGCTGAGAATGACACATCGGCAAAACCTAAATTGGTATTGATCGAGTCCTGGGGTGAAGGAAATAGGGGTGACAGCCCTTTACACACCACCAAGAGATATCACACTCATAGCACTCCAAATCTCTCTCCACTCATCTTCTATGGAGCATGAGCAATCAAATTTGAAACCAATTCTCCAATTGTCTACTAGTATTTCATTTTCTCCCTTTGGAGCTGGACACCTGGAGGTCTTCAGGGACCTCACAAAGGGAACTAGAATGTATGCTTGGACATATGGGCCTCTCTGAATGTCGTGGATTGAGATGAAAATATAGATTGAAGACACAGTGCCTTCTCCTGGCTCAGTAAATCAACCCAAGACTTTGCAAGACATTCAACAGCACGCTACTGTATGTCGATATAAACATAAACTGGGGGTAAATGCCGATGATGAATTATGGGTGAATAACGTTGAAGGAACTGAAATATGTTGACACGCTTTTCATGAGTAGCATGCTACATGTTTCAGAATCATGAGCTGCATGATAGATTTCTCCTAAGCTGAAATTTGTATTCATGGACCTTTAGAGAGCTTGTTACCATAGGAGGCAGGTATGCTCATCTTGTGCACTCATAGGGCACAAGACCCCCCCACACTTTGTATTTAAAAATGGAATTATTGCAAAAAATAAGAGATATATTAGGGGGTTGACTAAGATTCAAATTTAAATACAATTCCAGCCGAAATTGTATTATAGATTAAAAACCAGACCTTTCTCCCAAAGTAGCTCCCTTCTGATGGCATTTCTGACAGTAACAGCGGAGATGTTTGCTGATGCAGCATCTGTCACACCTACAGCAGGATCATCTGACTCGCCACAAGGTTGCCATAAGAAATTGCCTCATGACTTCTCTGTCTCCTATAATGAAGTGAAACAGGAGGAACCTCTAAATGTGATAAACAAGAAACTTAACCTACACCATCAATTATTCTACACAATTGGCTTCACCGAAACGTCTTCCTGGTGAGTGGCATGAATGGATGCGTGAAAAACACTGTATAGTGTATAACTGCAAGCCATTTGGTTATGGCATAATTACAGTAACCTCAAACTCAAACACACACATTCTTTTCTCTTTTTCTGCAGACATTAATGATAATTTGGGTTTCATTTCAAACAAATCAAAAACAATCACTGGATGAGACCTGATTTTTCATGCATCAGAGAGCGACTGCATTCAGGTGAGGAGAACTGCAGAGGAGCTGTTAGCGGCGGCATTTCACCTCTGGGGCATAAACTTACACACAATAAAAGGACTGCAGGGAAACTCGACAGCCACCATGTGCTCTATGCAACGGTGACACTGCTGTATATCACTGCAATTAGCTTTAATACCTTTTCTTTCTTCAGTGCCAGCATGTATATACATCATCCCACAATGAGGTGACTTCCTCATTCTTGAGCGTTGGGTGAAGGTTATTGGAGACAAGTGGCTGATGGATAAGGTCTTTTGTTTCAGGTTCTCACCAGTGATGTGCGTAACAAAAAATGTAATTTGCTGTTCCAGATAAATGACTGCAGAAGTATACAGTGTGCAACAACTAAACAAGAATGTAAATAAGAACAAGCATAGCACATTACCATATGGAGCTACATACAGCATCTGAGCTGTTAGCTGCACTGATTACTGTATGTGAAGAATCACGGAGATGCAGCAGAGGCGCTACTGTAGAGCTGCTAGGTCGTGGATGAATCAGATTGGAAAGTGTGTAATCTCTGTATGTCTAAAATGAAATGGAGGTGGATTACCGTGCTGTCTGTGATAGATGAACAGAAAGTGGAGGAGGACTGCTGCACTTGTGTTCAGGTCTGGGCCGGTCAGGTGTGAAATTAAACAGGAAACAGACATGGCCAAGCATTGTGCGATACAAAACATGGGTAAAGCCAACTGCATGTATAATTGATGAAAACATTTCTGATGTGCAGAACGTCAAAAAACTGAATATGGTGAATCAAGAGAATTATAGAGCAAACTATGTGACTCATTGTCCAAGGTTTACAGTACAGTAGAGCACACACACATCCAGTTTCAACTAAAATAGATGATGTTGAGGCTGCAAATTTTATTCTTATCTTCAGGCCAATTAGATTAACTTTCTGATCCCTGCATTGGAAAATAGGACATACAATCAAATGCGAGTTCTTCTCTTATAGCCACTGGTAGTCAGCATCACAGCTGAGGGAGATAAGGCGGGAAACAGTGGGAAGAAAAATGAATATAATCTCAAACAAAATGCAGACGAAGATACAAGTCAGCTGTCAGGAGGAAAACACATTCCCCAGAAGCAGCAACCGCAGTCCATATATCATACTGCACTGAACCCATCACGTATGTATACTGTATGTGTGTATGTTCCAGAGGTTGGGGGTGGGGGGGGTGGAGAGCATACTGAATTATTGAGTTGAGTTTTCACGGGCTGAAGGTCGGGGAGTGAGGGGAGAAAACACGCCTAATTAAAAATGCATGCTTTCCTATTGTCTGCTGTGCCAAGCGCTGAAAAGCCTAAAATTGCAGACATGATTATACCCAGTCAACACACTCAAAATGCTCTCCCGTGAAAGACTAAATATGGACAAACATGACAGTAACAACGAGCTGGAATCAGTTTCGGACAAAACGGAAGTCTATCAAAGTAACCAAGGTGACCGGCTGATATGACTCACTAAAGCTGAATGTTATGAAGTAATAATTATGATTACGGTGACCATGAGCACATCATAATTGATTTTTTAAGGAGCTTCTGAGATTTATACGTCCCCGGTGCAGTGAAACTTTACTCCGATAACAAAGATTTCTCGAGTAGGAGAAATCCATTGTGGACTAATTGGATTATCAGTGGGAAATTACAAAATGATCTCACGGCTTTGCCAGCAGTCCTCTTAATGAGCTCTGTCCTCATAAATGTAGCATTGGCCTTCTCTTATGGCCTAATTGATATTTCATTAGAACCTTTCTATTTATGATTTTAACGGCTTGTCCTATCAGCTGTTAGTGGGACTACCCAGAGGTTCCTATTGGATATATTACCAGCGCCAATGTGGTTAGGATGGGATCTAATAAAAAAAGCAGGATTTATGCTTTTACCCTTTGGATGCGAGTTTACAGGAACACAGACTCATTAAACAGATCTAGATGTCCACTCCCTTCCAGCACACACACGCACAGAGATACAACCATCCCTATCACATGTATTTGACATGTGCGATGCCACAGATTTCATGGCGAACATACAACTGCTGTCCATCCTAAACAATCATTTATGCTTTGTGAAATGTCCAAATAGACTAACTCTGTGCTCTCCACTATCTCCTCTACTTTCTGGCTCCTTCTCAAATGGGATGGTTCTCGCAGAATAGACTTGCATAATCACTTCTCGTTAGGGTGCTGAACTGGAGCGCTGACAAGTGATGGCTCTCCAGGCCGGGCATCAGACCACCTCCAGCTGCAATTCCCATCGCTTCCTCTTTACAGCTTGATGAATGCTAATGGCGGATCCGGAGCCTGTACGCCTGCAGAGGCTGCAGCAGCGGCATCAGACATGGTGTGGGGCAGCCGTGGTCAGGGTGGGGTAAGTGTGCAGCGAAGGGAAACTGTTAAAATCGGTAATGGATTTCTCCTGCTGAGGGGAACCACCTCTCTCTCCTCCCCCTGCACCTGTCCCGAGCCCCCCGGACCACTTGACAATTTGTCACACTCCTCTTTCCCTTTCTCCTAGTCTCATTTGTTCAGTGGACGACGAGAAGCACCCTAATGGCTCCACAGCCATTTGGAGAGAGTGTGGGCGTCGCTGGCTCTTTGACGTTGCAGAGCTCATTAGGTGTTCAGCCACGGTACAAACCTATATTTGGTCGCAAATGCGTACGGAAGTGTGCCCGCTATATTCCACGGACACTTGATTTAAGAGACCATGATGTATGCTTCCTCAATTCTGACGGCAAAAGGTGCTCAGATCCAGTCCATCACCAAGTAACAAGCTCTGCATTGAGGAAGCGTCATTACAAGCAGAGGCCGGTCTTCTAATGACCTGTACATGGGGGTACCCTTGTTGTATTTGAACATGAAGACTTATGAGTGTGCTTGTAGGGAGGGTCCACGGCTACAGCACGGTGGAAAGTAGAGAGCCAAACACAGCGCTGTGGATTTGCACTGATCAAAGGGATAGGACTTTGATGAATGCTGTTCATTAGACACACCCGAGTGGGTTTATGGGAGGAGAAGACAACATCAAGGGAGTGATAGAGAGAGAAAGAGAAATAGGGAGTGAGGGGAGGAAAAGGGGATATAGTATTAAAGGAGAAGATGAGTAATACTACGTGGCTATATAAAAACATATCGCCTGAACTCCCCATCTTTCATTTGGGATTCCACTCAATTTCCAGAGTGGCCACAGGGTGGAGACAGCCATCTTACTAGTAAAGCCTCCCTCTGCTCCACTGCTTCATTCACAACATGAGTGTAGTCCTCCAACACACACTACCCTGACTTGTAGCATTTTCAGCATGAATCTAAAACAAACGGGCAGTGTGTCAGTGCGGGAATAATGTGTTAATCTGTGCAAATGAATAATGAGCAGTCACGAAAAACATTGCCACTTGGTGGGCAAAACTAACTGCCCACCGAGACTACCTGAGTGATTGTTTTAGAGATGGAGGCTGACACACACATAATGGGGAATGACGGATGAACTTCTCCTCCATTCATTAATACCTTCGACTGGATTATGAGGCTAAACTCAGCTTCTTCTATGAGCACCAAAGTAAGGCTCGCACCACACACACACCATGCGTACAGCACACACATGTTGTTATTGCATGTGAAACTTAAGCTACAGTGGCTTAATGGGGTCCAAAGGCAGATCTGCTATGAATGTAAGGAATGCCAAACAGCAATCTGTCTCTTGTGTTTGCAGCAGAAGCGTACAAATTGATTCGGCATGCTTCCTGCCTACACCTTTGCTGAAAAATATGGAAAGAGAACCAGAAGTCACAAGTGGTTTTCCAAGATACCTGAGATTTGATTCTGGAGATATGAATAGCATTTCCAAATCCAGTGCTCTGATATTAAAAGGACGGGCTGCAGCAAATGGAGATGTGGTTTAGAAATGTTATTATAAAAATGTGCACTCATACTGTACAGGCTCTCCTATACAGTAATTAGATTGGACATTTGTAGTATATGTGATGATAGAAAAAAGTGTTACCTACAAACACAAACTTTCTGTCCTTTCTATAAACAAAAACTGCACATAAAGTCCTTTGTAAGCATGTCCATATAGGGTCTTTGTTTAAAAAGGTGCACGATGAAGGTATGTGTGAAATGTTTCATATCCTGCTCCTGTGAGACACAGACCAGGTGATACAAGACATTTTCATTAACTCTCTCTGCCTCATGGTTGACTCAAATCAGAGGAGTGTTAAGCAAACACAATGACAGGCAATTAGCTTCCCATGACAGCAACCAAATTGCATATCAATTATAGGATAATGAGGAATTAGACTCATTCATATGTGATGAGGCTCCAGGAATTAATGCAGAACAAGTAAAGGAAGCAACGATCAAAAATCCAGTACATTTTCTATAAGATTAGGATGGAATAGAGCAATAGTGATCCTCTAAAATGAGCTCTGAGCAATATGGCACACACTGACCAAAAACACATGTAGATGAGTGCTTCTGTGGATTTACAGCCCGCATTTAAAGGCACCGTTCTTTAAATATTTGGTGTACGAGAGCAGGGAGGAAAAGCAAATGTGCAGAGCCAAATGGATCGTTTTCTCTCAGCCTCGTCTGCAGCCGGTGCCATTATCGCCACAAAGGCTCTCTGCTTTTGCTTTTGATATAGATCCTTTATGTGGCAAGAGGGAGGGCATCAACCACCTTCAAGAATAACTCGGCACTTCCTTGTTATTTTCACAATTAATGGGGATGGAGGGGGGGGTGCAAAATGGTTTTGAAACCTGCTAAAGTGGTTCGAGGGATGAAGGAGCGTGTGGAGGTGAGAGTCCCAACCTTGAAAAAGAATGACTAAAATTGGATGTGTGAGATGAGAGGGGTGACTGATAAATGGAGACATCAGAAAAGGATAGATGTAAGGGAAAGACTGAAGTCTCCTCATGGCAGATATTGTATATTATGTCGTAATTTGATAACAAATTCACGCAGAAACCTTGACACCGCTATCTGCCGCTGTAATTCAACACACATCACTGCTTTGATTAACCACAGCTTGTACACCTAACTGACACCGTGGGTAAAGTGGTGTAACTTGAAAGGATTTCTTGTCTTTGTTTGGTGATTGTATGAAAAGTCTGGACAGCAACCTACACTCTGCAATCATGTTCAAGCCTCCCAACAACCGACATGAGGAGGAGGAGGTCAGCATTTCACTTTAAAACATTCTATAGTGAAAAAGTAGCTTTAGAATTATTCGACTGATTCATCTACAACTCCACTCCTGCATCAGAGACATATTAAGGACTTAGTTACCTTGTGTCTACTCACTATTGAACACATTTATGATTTCTTTAATTAAGCATTCCAACTGTGGTATTTTACTGCTCTATAGGGTCCCTGATGCAGTAAAACATCTTCCGCAAGAGTCTATAACATTAAGTGTTGTCTGTTGAGTCTCATTTCAGATACATGTGGAATACACAGTATGTCCTGCGTGTCTTTGAATGATCACTGGACATCTTTAGAGTCCGGCACAAAAGCAAATCTTTGAAGATATTTGCAATAGCTCACTTTCCTCTTTTTGTAGGTATGCAGTATATAAACCATGCAGCTGTTGGCGTTTCCTCTCTTTAAACCTGTTTACCCACACGCATTATCTGTGAAAGATAGCATAATCGCTAAACGTAAACTCAGAATACATCACTGGAACTGTTTATACAAATACTAAAATAAAGGAAACGCTGCTAAACCATGATGTATAGGTGCAGTATAAACCAAGTCACACAAGAATAGCTCCACTGTACTTTGAAATACTGGAGCTTTTACAAGTGTCGGACACTTTGTAGAATAAAAATGCCACCATTATTAGAAAATACTGTCGCAGGAATTACGACAAAAATGTTTTTAATTGGTACTGAGCTCTAGCAGAGGAGAACAGTTTACATTGTCTTCATGCTATGTAATCCATATAAACATACGGCCAAACAGCACTGTGTATGTTGGCAAGCATCATCCTAAATAAATGAGACATGTGTGATACCACTGATCAAGGACAGGTTAATGTCCATTTCCGTCCTCGCACTTGGTACTGTCCTTTCTGTGAGAGACTCCTCTTTAAAGTGTAGACTTCATACATTTATTGCTTATTAATTCATAGTCATAGTGTTCATGGTCATGGTCATAACAAAACCAATCTCTTAAATGTGTGAGAAAGCGGGACATCTAATGCACCATAACGATCCAAACATTAAGCCATGACTCATCCACGGAGGCAGGACACCGAGGCAAATAACGACACACACCACTACCACAATGAAGTCATCACTTGCTGCGATCTGCGGCTGTTTTATGTATGTTCTTATATGAGATAAGATCTTCTTCTTTATCAAACAAGGTCATTGTGACATGAATAGGTTGAGGCATCTGCACATATTCACACCTATATTGCTCTCGGTATATTTTGATGAAACATTGCAGCCAGTAGCAAAATAATTATTCCACTTAACATCTTGTCTGGTGGACCACTCACTGATGATTCTATTAAACGGTTTATTCCTCCAAATTCCAGAGTTAGAGTAAACAGCTCAAGGGGGGGGGGCAACGATTATTCTATGACTGTTATTAAACCAGGTGGGTGGTCGTGGAATTGCGACAGTGGCGACAGATCTTCTTTACACCTCATGCAGGGGCCTCTAATTTCTCCAGTTAAACACATAACGGCATATAAACGAGATTCAAAGTGTCTACCCAAGAGGTGTTGCTGCACATTGCAGGTTAAAGCAATATAATACTGCTCTGTCATTTGTTTTACTAGCGCCAGGAAAACAAAGGGAGGGGAATCGGGAGTGTCTGGAAGTTCCACTGGGTGGGGATTTTCTGTTGTAAAAGTTATGAGAAGCTGAAAACCTCAGCACTCGCTGACATATTCGCTAAATCACTGCTATTGACAAACAAAACCATCAAACCACTTCAGATATATTACAGTCATTGTGTGCTATGGGGCATTAAAATCTTAATTATACCCCCTTTAACCCAAATGATAAATAGCTGAGACAACCAAGCATGGAATAATAATAACGTGTGATGCTTTAGTGATATTTGGCTGTAAATTCTCTGCATTCTTTGCCCCCCCCCACCTCCAGTGAGCGCAGACTGGGTGAAACACAGCAGGAACGTGGCATCGCAAGGGTTACAATGTTTTAGTCAAAGAGATTTCAGCAGACTGAATATAAAGAGGCCTGAAGCCTTATATGCTTTTATGGTTGGACTTCCTATTCACTATCATTGTGAGAATGATATTTGAAACACACACACACACACACACACACATACACAGACAGTAGCGAGTGAGACGATGCGAAAAAAAAGAAAAAAAGAAAGTGTCATTCAGGATTATAAATCTAGGGGATATGCTTCTCATCTGGCAGGTATCTTGAAATACTGATCCTTGATTAAGGCGAAATAGACAAGTGTGAATCACGGTAAGCGACGCAGGTCTATGCTGAGTGATACTAGATCAGCAGATATTCCCTTGCAGTTCTATTGCTAAATCTCCTTTGTGTAGCTGAGAGCTGAGCTGCCGGTATTGTGTCTGCACTCATTCATTGGAGCGTAATCCCATATTGAGGAGTAATCCACAGGCTGAGCAGTCAAAGTCAGAGCTCCTCCTTTACTCAGCCGAGCCAAACTGAGGTGGCTCACAGTTTTTCTTTTTTTTTTAGAGCTCTCCTGGCTCCTGTCGACAGGGTCAATGAGAGGTGAAATTGAGATGGGGACCTTCGCGAAGTCCATAAATTGGCTGAAATTCATACATGTAAAGCACAATGTCAGGTTTCAGGGAGGGACGTACAGAAAGGTTGTGGGAGAACGCTGTTGGAATTTTGCTTAGTTGGCATTGGTTGTGTAATCAGCAGAAAACACTGGGGTGGGGGCGGGGGGGCGCGCTGCATGCATGTAATGTATGTGCGGAGCG
>OMOW01113148.1:0-16205 GCA_900312555.1 Lamprogrammus exutus | reverse complement strand
ACGAGAGGTTGGAGCCCCCCTCCCCTGAAAATTCCATCTATTCCCTGGCGTAGCACTGGGAGCCCACACATGGGACTCAGCGGGGCCCTCTAAAAGATGGGAGGGCCACAAACCACAACACCACACACCAGACACAAACACACACAAGTATATTAATATATTGAATATATATAAATATATACACAAACGTAACAAATGCACCAGAGCCTGTCTGGAGACTCTAAGCTGCAACTAACAATGAAGGGTGCAGCTGTTCCTCTGAAGACAAGCTTGAGGACGATCGGAGCTTGGAGCCGAGCCTTTATTTTTCAGCTGAAAGAAATTGGCCCTTTGAGGTGAAGTTTGGACAAACTGGACAGTGCTGGTTTTCCTCTGCGCTCTGCCTGCCCTCCCCCCCCCATCCCACACTCAGACTTTCGGTGTGCCTTTGGGGCAGCTTTCAGCATTCGGAGGTGACAACAAGCGTTCTTTTGTGTCTCTGGGGATTCTTTTCGGTTTCTTTCTGCTGCGAATATTTTCAGTGATAGTGCTCTGCTGCCAGTTTGGCCCCTCACCCCTCTGTGTAGCATCCCGATGCTCCCCCCACAACATATCAGCTTCAAAACATTAACTCAATAGGATGCCGGCAGATTTGTTTATCATATTGATATTTACGCAATGAAAGATTTTCATTATTCCACAGCTGGTAGAAAAGTCATTGAATCTTAATGAATGCTGTATACAGTCCTGGCACGCGTTTTAGTGCCCTGCAGAACTATGCACTCTCACCTCCTCCATACCACTTTGGTTAGTAACAGTGCATCTTTTTGGTTTTTCTTTAAGCTCTCACAGCGTCAGAGTTCATGTTATCATTCACTTTGCCTTTCACCACGTGCTAGACATTTTTTTCTTACCTCTAATCCAAAGTTGCAGTGCAGATGTCCAAAATGGCCGCCACTAGCAAAGCCATCTCTCAAAGACAGCAGCAAGCTTTGCTACAGTATGTGGTAAAAAAACAAACAAACCATTTTTTCAGATGTTATTTTGGAGCATGTTAGTAACTTAGAGCAAGAGAAAAGGGAAGGACACAGAGAGGAAAGTTAGTTTTGCTTGAGAATCACCAGTAGACCACAACCCAATGTATGGCCTATTTAGCATGCAGGCTAAAGCTGCATTCATGTCATGTGGGAACAAATGTTCAGATGGTGAAGCTGGAAAGTCTCCGTCACTGAAGTTCTCTGTTGATTTTGGTAGTTCCATCTTAACCTTTTTTGTTGTAATACTCGAATAATTGAGTGATACCTTGCAATTTTATATTTTATGACTAGATTTTATTAATGCATAATTTGTGATGAAAACTGATCTATTGTCAGTTTTGATGTGTGATATCTCTTAATTTCCTATATGTTTTTTCCTTTTTGGTGAGACCAAAAATCTTGATGTTGGACAATCTATGGTCCCCCACCCCCAAACACAGAATTAATATTTTCTCTGTGAATTATATTACTTATTTAAGTGCAGTACTATGCCCCTGAATATCCAGATGTGGTACCTAAATACTATTTTAAAAGCCTTCCCTAAACTATAACTGAGTTTCTTTCTGTTGGCATATTGCACCTCTGGTTGCCAAAATGCTGAAATTCCCAGAACTGTAACCGAGGATGTGACCTAAGCGTCCTTGGTGGAAGCTACGGTCCATCACCAAACCTTGAATTCCCGCGCATCTGAAAACTGAGATAATCAATGTTTTCAGTCGGAGGCTCACATCTCCCCCTCTTTCCCATGGGACATGAATGCAGCACGGTCCTTGAAGAGGGATCTGCACCTCTTTCCTTCCCACTAGTTTTTATAAACTCAATCAGGCTGTCGATCTTTGCGGATATAAAAGGCAGCATAGAGTAAAAGTGACAATATTTTGCAGCATGGAAATATATATATGTTACACTCACAGCCACCTTTGAAATGAAAGTCACCTGCTAATTTTTTTGTATTTGCAGAGGAAGAAAGAAAAAATTTAACATGTTTGAGGTTTTTCGGAGTACGCAGGCTCAGTATTCCACTTCCTGCAATATCATCTTTGTCTTTAAGTCATCTTGTTTGCAGACTGATGGACTGGCAGTGAAAGATTTGCTTGTATTTCTTTCATTTGTACTAAATGTTCACTGAGTGCTCACTGCTCTCACCACAGCATTTCAGCACTCATAGCTACATTCTACTCAACAGCACTATTAAAATCTCCAATGCTAAATCCAGTAGATCTTAACTGTTGACAATTAGCGCCTGGAGTCCACATCATATTTTAAATATTTACTTTATATTTCTATTTATTACATTATGTGGATAGTATTAATATATTAGTCCTTAATTTATGAATTGTTATATACACATTTTTGACCATTTTATTTTATTTTTTTCACACCAAAATAAAGTTATTGTTGATCATGAGAGCCATAAAACGCAACAGTATGTACGGCACATTTTTTTTGTGGAAGCTGGCTTTTCTGCTGTAAACAACAACAAACAAAAAAACAAAACAAAAAAATGATGTCATCATACATGAGAAGACTCATGTTTGTCTGTCCTTTGTGCTGCTCTTCTCGTACTCATGTTGTATTACTGTTATTCTGTGTTGTTATTCAGATTTTTATGTAACATAACTTATCCATCACACAGAAATTTAATAATAATGCTTTTTATTTATTTGGCATATATTCTGTACATGTAGGTCCTGACAAAAATCTCTTGTCTTTGTAAATATTTAAAGGTTGACCTCCCGAAAATGCTTTATAGGAGACAAAGTCACAAACAGGGTGCATCTTATGGTCTGTTCTGCACCTTTGTAATGTAGATTTGCACTCTGAATAGGTAACAAGAATCATCTTTCACTCTGTGTCACCCTTTGCTCTGACATTGTACAGTTATAAATGGGACTGGCTGTGGCAAGACGATGGTTTGGATTATATATTGTGAAAGAGGAACACATTAGTTTCTCTATGATATAACTACGGTGTTTGTGCTTCTGAAATATCCTATTGTAGCATTTGTCACCCACGAAGCCCGAGTAGGCCTGTAAAAGGAAAACATGCATTTGCTGAAGGATCGTAAGTCCCCTCCATTTCACTGTGGCACATACTGGTTCTTCCCACAATGCCTTTCACCCAACATGTATAGCTGTGTCATTAGTCAGGGGCTGCCTCTTTTGAAGGAACATGTCTTTCAGATGGAAGTAAGCAGAAGAAAACAAGCAACCATTTCTTCAGAGGCATCTCACTCGGAAACCTGTTCAATACACACCCCAGTATGCTTCAAAGGCCAGTGAACACGTCTTTGAATTCTACGCGCACTTTAGTTCTTATCAACTGTCTTTTGTCTTTTCTACTTCTGACACCTCGCTCTAAATATGTCACAATGGCTTTGTGTGTCTGGTGAGAGCATAATGCAAAGAGCCATGTGATATTTTGGCCGATTACAGCCAGGGGCATGTATGAGAGGTAGAAAAGACATCTCAAGAGTCTGAATCACCATGTCTTGACCCTTACAAGACATTGTTTTGCCCTTAGTTCAAACTTGATATGAAGTTCACTGTACAGTAATACTACATTATACGTAAAGGATGTCATTTTTCAATGGCTTTTGTTCAACTTTTGCCAAGACACATAACAAGATTGTAGAGAACCTGCTACGTGTTGAAATATAGTCATCAAAATGGTGTTAAAACAGCTACTGTATGTAACTGAAGCTCGATGTGTTAAAACATTCAGTTTTCAACCAAATGTTTCCCAGTTTTAATAGAAGCCTACATGTCTTTTCACCTGCAAATCAACATGTTCACCTGCGCTCTTATCAACTGTGGCAAGTCACAACTTCTCCTTCTGCAATTTGCAAAGAAGACAATTCCACATTTTTACATTTTAAACCTTCACTAAATTATTGCTGAATCTTGTTTTTTCCCCAAAGCCAACTTCACGACCAGTTCATAACCAGGCATTTCAGACTGAATAGCATCCACATTCACATTAATTCAAGCTTTGAGCAGTTCATCCTACAGCTGATGGATTCATCAACAAGATTAACCTGAACCTCCTCCCCAAATGAGATGGTTCAATGTCACGGAGACCAAAACTAATGATGCATTCAGGTGCTCCTGGTCAACTAGTAAAGTCAAAAATGGCTAAATTTATCACCAGTTAAATGGCAGTGGTAAACTTGGGCAAGTCCCAATATGATTCCACAGTTATAAGTGGTGGCACTGTGGACAGTTGGAAAACAGCATAGTTGCCTAAAATATATTAATGTGACTCATGCACTTCCTCCAAAGGCTTTTTCATTGAACCACTTCATGTTATTGATAACACAGACACATGATACAATGTGGTAATGCACCATTGAAAAACTGGCAACGCTCAATGGATGTCGGGATTTAAGCAATCACGTAGTGTTCTCCAAAGTCTGGAAGAGGGCATATAGGGTGACATATTTGCTCTGAAATGAAGCGCTCCTTAAGCTGGGACAAAGCATAAACACTCTTGTGAGAAAGCAGCTGTTTCGAAAGCAGCTGTCTCACATCTTACAAAAACAAAAATGTCTGATTTTGAAATATTCTGACAGTAATTTACTTCCTCCCTTTTTTTGGCAACAACCTCAAAACAATATCCTGTGTTTTAATCAGCTGGGTGTTTTCTCTGATTTTTATGTTAACTCTAACCCCCTCTGTGACCACGGGGATTGTTTGTCTAAGAACTAAGAGCAGACATGTTGTGAGTGGAAGCGTCAAGTTGGATTTGATGGACGTGTTTTCCTTAAACCCCCTCACAAGGCCGTTCTCTTTTCCCCCAAGTGACTTATAATGGAGAAAATTCATAAACAAAGAAAAGAGAATTATGCATATTTGCTGGTACACAGTGCTGTTTTTCATCTTGATTGGGGTTCGCTCAGAGCCAAGCGTCCCTTAACAGTCTGCATTGTCTCAATTCACCTTTCATGGGGGAAAAGAAATATCAGTGTGCAGCTCTGTGATTTTCTTTAGTTCAAAATGCTGCAAAGTCTAAAATGTACGTGCCGCACGTAAAGAGATTTGTCGCTGGTAATTTTGTGGATTTTTTGTTCACATGCAGTTTGTCTTTTTTTTAAAGAGTTCACACTTTAGCATCTTCTTTTTACCATATATATCAGAGCAGCTCGTCAAAGTCTTGCTTCGACACGCAAAATAACAGCTTTTGTAAGGTACATCTACTCAGAAAATGGCATAAATATATTCACCATGTATGCGTGTATGATGAGTTGTTGCAACCTCTGCTAGTGACGCCTTCTTTATAGTAAAGCTATCTCCTTTTCTCTACCTCCTGACTCGTCTTTGCTTGTCTCTTGTTGATCTTTGGGCTGAATAGCTTTGGTAAAGCTTCTTCCTTTTGTGTGGAATGCAGATTTTACTGAAGTCGGAAAAAGTGACAGAAAAACTGCTGAGCAAAATGTGTTTTCTCCAACTCTGCACAGACAGATGTAGAATTTTAGAACCAAATATTAGTATTGTTTGTGCAGGGCCAGAGATCTGTGCTTGAGGAATTAACCCCAATGTCTGAGTTTCATGTGGCCAATCCATAATTTTCACAGAAAAATGCTATGAAAACATTTAAATACCTCACTGCTGTTTCCTTTATTTTCAACCTGGAAAGATACACAAGAGATGTGTAAAATAAAGAATGACTGCTTGCAAAAAAAAAAAAAAAAAGCACCAATTACCAAGATGCTGAATTTGCATAATCTTGCACATGATTATTTGCGCGTTCCTGTTATTTTTGGAAAATTCTTGAATTTAATGTGTGTTTCTCAGGATTTGTTTGGCAATACTTTCAGGCTTCCGATGCTTTTGGGCCATGACATCCACTGTCAAAAGCTGAAGCTGATGCTTGGGTGCCACAAGATGCAGTACCACAGATGGCCAATAGACACTCATTCCATGCATCCATCCAGCCACTGCTTGGTTTGGGCCTCAGCATACTAAGCCAAGTAGCTCAGATACACCTCTTTCTAACCACCTACCCACATTCTCCAGCACGCCCCGGGGGGAACCCACAATGTTCCCATGGCAGAATGGATATACAGTATAATCCCTCCATGGTATTCTGATTCTGCCTCATGTTCTCCTCCAAGTTGGACATGCCTGGAATACCTCCCTGTGGGATGCGTCCAAGAGGCATCCTGATTTGTTACCTGAACCACCTCAGCTGGCTCCTTTTGACACGAAGGAGCTCCCTTCTGATGTCCGAACTCCTCATCCTGTCCCTTAGGGTGAGTTGCAACTGCAGAGGAAACTCATCTCGACCACGCCATGATTCAGACTGCATTGAAATTCATCATAAAACCTCTCAAATTCTTTCCTGAGAGACAACAAGACAACATGTTAACATCCCAGTGTCACGTCTGTTTGTATTGGCTTTGATTTTGAAAATCATTGTTTAATTTTGGAGAAAGTTTATGTACAAATCTCTTTCCAGTCATTTACACATAATCTGCACAAATCACTGATTGTTCCTCCATGAACTGCTCAGATGTTCATACACATCACATTTGGATGACATTCATCGATCCAGTGCACCTTTAAATCCAGAAGCTCAGTATTTTGATGCATAAACGCAATCTTTAAAAGCCTGTGTTATAAAACTTTGATGTCTTGCACACACAGGTATCCCATATAAAAGCTTTTACACCCTCAGACACCCCACTGCTCATTTCATTTTTTACAGCAATGTATCAACCCACAAAGTAACCAAACCATAACTTTATAGTGTATTGATTTATCCCCTGCACCCTGGGATGGAGTGGATTACACCATTCCCATTAGACTGAGGTGACGGCTTTGCAATGCTTTACACAGATGACATGCACAAAAGCAGTACAAAGGTGGACAAAATGCACTCTGACCATAAATCTGCCGTCATGACAGAGCAGGGGAGAGATAGATAGAGAGAGAGAGAGAGAGGAAGAAGAAGAGAAGAAGAGGTGAGGGAGTGGTCGCAGTGGTGGTGACATGTTTTATTGAAGATGGTCTGATCCTTTCTGCCTTGACCTCCCTCAAGGCTGGTAAATATTAATATCTGCTCGTTCTCGTCGTCTCGTACATCAGTGGGTAAAAGCCATTAGCAACCCAATACGCTGACTGGCAGAGAACATCACACTGAAGCAGCCGTGGCCCAGTGGCTCAGAGGCAGTGTTGGGTAATTATTACATCTCCATCCACATAAAAGGCTTGGCTTTCGGTAGCAATGAAGCCAAGGGTCGAACAAATAAATTAGGATGGCTCTATGTTCCGGGCTGAGAAAGCAGGGCAGGGGGATCTGTACCGCGCTACAAAAAAGGTATAATATGTTAATTCTCTTAATGGAATGTAGGGAGTTGAACATGAAAACATATTATCATTTCCTTAGATGCCATAACGTTAGTCAGCCTTTGGTTCAGACCTTGAAAAGGTTTGTATTGACTGCATCTGTTGCTACAATTACACAAATGGCAACAAATGACACATAAAAATTGTAATTTTCATTGCTTTTATAAAATTAATTTTTTAATCATTCATCTTTAATCATTCCAATCGTCAGACAGGAAAAAGTCTGTGAATCCTTTAGCTAGTATAATTTCCTAAAGCAGCAGTGAGGAGGAATTTTAGACCATTCTGTCCATAAAACTCCTTCAGTTCATCAATATTTCTTGGATTTATGACAGGAAAAGCCCAATTCATGTCTCGGCTGGGTTGAGGTCTGGACTCTGGCGTGGTGATTCCCTCACCACTGATGATGTGCTCTTAGTGGGATCTTACAGGAGTAGGTTGAGAGACTAAAAGTAAATTATCAGCAGCTCCTTTGTATTCTATCCTCAATTTTCTCTTCACTCTCTGTCACCCTTGGCATATTCTGAGCTTTGGGTGCATTGCGTGAAATCAATGCAAACTGACAGAATCCTTTTAAAAGGAAAAAAGAGCCCAGATAGAACGAAAGTGAATAATCTGTTCTGTCAGAATGGATGTTTTTCCTTTTCCCTCTGAAGGAATTTTGCCATTAAAAACACAAACATTTGCTACACACATGCAAGCTGAAAATGTTTCAGTGTGAGCAAAAACATCTCAGCCGGAGCAAAAAGGGACAGTCTGACATGAGAAACAACAGAAACAGCTGGAGTTTGTCTCACACACAAGCTCGCACATGCACCGCACACACCGCACGCGACACGCACACACACACACACACACACAAAGAGTTTGTTGACCTGTCAGGAATTTGAATTTGTCCATTGGCTGTTTGTTGTTTAAACAAAACTGCAAAAGAGTTAAAGAGTTTGTACAGTTTATTCTTTTTTGATTTAATCTGAATGTTTTTCTGTACTTTTGTCAGCACAGCTTACACGACTCTGTGATAATCATTCTCTGCCTGTCCGCTCAATCTGTAACATCAAATCAGTGCCCCAAAATCCAATTTACTACCAAAGGACTTGGGACCGATTAGAGACATAACCAATCTAAAGGTCAATCATACACTTGTGACCATCTGCATTCTATCATTGTCACCATTTTTGAATATAAAATATGGAGTGAAATGTTATAGAAAGATGTTATCATTGTGATTTAATTTTTATGTTTTGCTTTTACAATGAAAAGTGTCTGTCGGCCACTGTAAATGTTCCTGTGACAGATGATGAAATAGCCATTAAAAACGAAATATACAGCAGATACAAATCTAAACTAATAAGACGCTGGACAGTTTGAGTTGAGCTGGGCTGAAGACAATAAAGAAGTTATATATTGTAGCTGCTGATGGAATGTTTGTCCAAGAGGGACCACCTTATTCTTTTTCAGTCAATAGTGTGTCTCAGTGGGGCTCCTGGTTGCTTCATAGTGTGATGTTCTTATTGTCTCAGTGCAACATCCCCAATGTGAATCAGGCCCTTTGTCACATCTCAACCCCTCTCTCTCCATTTGTGTTTCACAATTCCAATCAAAAATATACTCTGAAAAAGTAATCTGAAGAGAAATATTTTATGCGTTAATGTAACTCAAAAACAGTTTGTCCTTCCTTCCTCATCGTCACAGATGCCGTCGCGTTTCCACCGGGGGATTTTAGAATAAACACTGACAGATGTTCTGCAGTCAGTACAAGCCTCATGCCAGTTACCCAATCATATCACCTGCCTGTCCTGGGACCACACACACATACACACATACACAGACCCGGTGGGAGCACTGATCTAATCTGGTGAAGTGCTAAGGTCATCTCCCTGTCTCCTTCCAGATATGAATCTCTTTAGGACACAATTTCATTTGATTCATCAGGTTAGGAGCTGAAGTCATTGCCAAAAAATCTCCCCTGCACCCCGTCTCCCTGTCCAGAAAGCATTATATATGCCTTGACCTCCTAATTTTGCAAATGCACCCACCTGCCAAGTATTTGCATCCTACTCATACTGATCATGCTGAAAATGAATGGACTCACCAGACCCATTGTCATTGAATTGAATGGACTTGGGGAGAAGAACGTCACGCAGTGGATTTTTTTCTCCACAGGCCATTGTATCGAAGCCAAACAACTTACCTCATCCAGACAGCTTATAAAGAGACAAATAGCATGTTGGAGTCCTGCGGAGACATTTGATTTATTACAGGGTTTAAACCTGGGCTGGTAAAATGTATTCAGTCTACAGACCTGTGGCTGGGATGCTACCAGTGCAGAGAATATAGTGTAGATGTATTTACGGTACAAGCAGTTCATCTCTTAAACGACCACAGGGCTCTCAGCAAAATTCACCAAATGCAGTGATGTATTTTCATGTTCATATCGAAGTTTAAAAGCAAACAGACGTCCCCACACCGAGGCTGCACAAGCGTCCAACATATTTGCAAGTCAAAGTCAGATGGATGCATTACCTCACCTTTTCAACATCTGGCCACAATGCATCTTTAATTAACCCCCCCCGATGTAGTTTGAATAATTACAAAAATGCTTTGGCTGCATTCATACTTTTTTGATATCTCATATGTCATGCCCAATCTGCCCAAAACAAATGAACATGGATGTGTGTAAATGGGCCAAGTTCATTAAGGGCAACTCTAATGCGGACCTTCATCAGTTATACCTGTGTTTATGGCTGAAGTTGTATTTGGAGGATGAGCGTTTTGTCAAATCCTGAGTTTGACACTTTACTTACTTGTTTTGGCCTAATATCCACATCTGCTGTCTGTTTAAAGCTCAGAGCTGCAGCTTTAAAAGTGATTGTTGCTGGTGTTGACATTAAGCTTTGACACTACATATACCGTTTAAATATCTTAGACAGCTCTTTCACCTGTTATGCATATTTAGGCTTAAAATAGGCCCCTGTGACGCTATGTTATTGCCACAGTAACATGAGATGGACGGCACGCAAACACTTTTACTGTAAAGTACGTGTGAGCTAAAAATCTACCTTATATGCGCACACAAAACACCATCACTGTCGGGGCCACGACTGCCACCCCTCCTCTGTTGTTTTCGGCACACTTTGTTCAGAATACGCTCCCTCGGCTGTGCTCCCGGGTCGCCACTGGATCTAAAATAAATTTTGCTGTAAACAACTGAACTCAGTAAGCACCAGGAGGAGCTTTCCTGACATGATTTGGGCCGGCAGCTCACATCCCTTGGCCAATCATTGTTATTTTTTTGTGTTTCTCTCTCGTTTGCCCAATGCGCAGTGGTATACGAGAGGGAAATAAGAAGTTCAAAACCTGCTCAGATGAGTTTTAGCTTTGCCAAATTACGATGTAAAAATTTGTTGTTGTCTTCAGTGGTAAGGAAGAGGTTTTGTGATGATTTTCTGTTGTGTGTTTTTCATTCCCTGGGTGTTACCTACAGTTTTAATGGGCAGCCAAGCAGAAACTTTGTATCAGTTATTCAGAAGCAGATGGGAAAACGTTTTCAACCAGCTGTGACATCAGTGTGATGCAGAGTGGACCTGCATCCATATGTTAAGTCTCCATCAGTCTTCCCGTGTTGTCCTGGTAGAGTGTGTGGCACAGCAGAATAATGAATGAAAGCTGGTAAATGGATGTTCTGCCATGGCAATGTGATGAGAACATTAAAGATGTTTACATCTTCCCAGCCCAAACTTATTATGATTTATTCAACTTCTTGTAAACCAATACTGTCTGTGTGCTAAGGGGTTTTTCTTATGCAAATGAAGAAGTCAAAGCCTTTATTACAGTAGTAGTATGTAGTACGTTGTAGTAGTATGTAACACCACAGTGGAAAGTACTCCGTTCCAAGCGAAGGTCAAAGTACAAACATAAGAGTAGAGTACAGTTTTGGGGGGTTTTCACAATTTTTGATCAAGTTAAAGAGGGTAATGGAGCATTGAAACAAGGAAGAAATGAAGGAGAGAAGAGAGGAAAGAATGAAATAAAGATCATAAGGAAGGAAGAAAAGTAGGTGGTAAAGAAGGAAAGAAACACAGAAATCACAGCACTTGTGGAATCTGATCACACAATACGACGACAACAGATCCATTTTGTGGTAAAGTACATTGTGTAGTATCACCTGAAAACACACAAGTGAATTCTCACTTACTTGAGTAAAAGTACTCAATCTGATTTGTGGAATGTTTCTGCACACTAGATCATTAATCTGTGATTCCCTTCCATTTGTCAATTAGCTGTCTTTGTGTTAGCCTCCACTATGTCTCTGTCCATCTTTGTCCAATGAGACTCTTTATCCAGTGTTAGTAAACCTGATTAGCAAGAGTGGAGCTCCTCCCGGTTATGAATGCATCTGTCCACCTTTTAGCCATTAATCTGTGTTATTTGTCCTGTGTTGTTCATTAGTCAAAGGGAGAATAATAAAATGTCTCATGGTGCAGCCTGTAATGCCATTAATGTTCATTTGTCATGAGGGGGAGCTATTTAAAGGTGGTGCTGTGGCAGCTCTAACAGGACTTAAAAAGCACTGAGACGCCACAGGCTCAATCTGTCACCACTAAATTATTCATGTCACTTAAGATGTCTGACCTGAGACAGGCAGAGAGAAGTGAGACAGGCCAGGAAGGCAAACTTCAGTCTGCTTTTGAGGCTTCCGGTGGCTCAGTGGTTAAGATGCACACATGTAATCCCAATGCCCCTGGTTTGACTCCAGCTGGGCCAGTTTGGTCAATCATGTTTTTCTCTCTTTCTCTACCATCCCAGCAAATGGGCAAAATGTGTAAAGGGATTGATGAATGGGAGGAAGGGAAGGGTGAGAGGATGAGGTAAGGGGTAAGGGAAGGAAATGGATGAATAGGGTAAGTAAGTGGATGAAGCCTAGAGGTCAAGTAATGTCACTGGACTGAGAGCCTCAGTAAGCGGATGAACGGAGGGCTAAAGGCTACGGATGAGCGGATGATTGGAAGGTAAGGGAATGGATGAGGAGAGGGAAGGAGGGGTGAAAGGATGATGAGATGTGTGGGGTAACGGAATCGAAAAGGATGAGAGTGTGGGTGGGTCAAAAATGGAGACGAATGGAAGAGGATGGGTTGACCAAGTTTTTATAGGTTGGACAGGTGATTAGAGGTGTGGTGTGTCGCTCCCAAACCAAAGTTAATTCATTAACTTGATTTTAGAAATCAAGGAATGAATTGAGTTGTTTTTTTTTGGCTTGAGATCCACAGTCTCTGTGATGCCAGAAGCTGCTCTTCAAAGGAATGCTCTGACATTTTGCAAAATAGGACGTCTGCCAATCCGTTTGCTCATAGGTCCATGAAGCAGAGACGAAAAAATTGAAAAATCTAAAAAGTCCATCTTCCAGTAATTCCAGATCTGACGCGTTTACCAATTGTACCTAGAGTATTTAATGAAACATAGCATTTCAAAATTTGCCATTGTGGTTTTGTGAACAGCGAGATCGTGTTTTTCGTAAAGTTAGGTTAAGTTCATCTGAGTAGAGGTCTGCATGGGTCCAAAATTTTCAACAGATTCTCAGAAAACCTACTCAAAACCAATGTGTGTGAATTAATTTTCCAATAAAAGAGACAGAAAAGAGAGCTTTTTGTCTCTTTAAGGTCTCCTCCTGAAAAGATGGCTCTGCTCTGACTGTCCAGTTGTGTCAGTCTTGAGTTGGCAATATCATATCTTTACTCACTAGCCTCACACTTGTTGGGTGTGTTTAACCAGGTGTGTTGGCAGGTAAATTCACATGTTACATGGTGACATCAACATGTTACAGAGAGGATTAACCAGAAACTAAGCTTTCAGGGCAGTTCTGTGCCTTTGGGTTTCTCTAACTGGATGCATTTCTGTAAATGTGAAGCTCAAGTTTTGCAACATACTCCCTTCTCAGAAAGTAACAAAAATGAAAAATCCGCTTTAATATATTTTTAAATCACAATGAATGAATAATGACGATGAATGTTTGTATGCTCCATGTTAATGTATAATTTCTTACAGTGTCATTCTTATTCATACTGTTTGTGACGATTGATTTAAAAAAAAAAATGTTATATAACTTCTATTTGTTAAGGTTCTGCAGCCACATCTTCTCAAATCTGACAGATTATGATTTAATCTGAAGCCAAATACAAAAAGAAGAGGTGTAAATTGCAGTGGTATGGGCTAGAGTCCAATTACAGTGCAGCCAGAATCCAGATAACGAGAACAGTTCCTCAAGCAAGGTGCGAATGGAAGTCCTGTCATTGGATGTCATTGTACAGATATTGTTTTTGTCCATCATACCATCCATCCACCCATTCTCTATGCCTGCTTTTCCTGTGCAGGGTCATTGGGGGTAGAGACTGTTACAGGCTTCATTAGGTGAGACAGGTGTCAAGTCTATCATAACCCCAACACCAGCTTAAATAAACTTTCCAATTTACCAAACCTGTATGTCTTTCGACTTTGGGAACCGGAGAAACCAGAGCAGCAAGAGGAAACAAGACACAGACACATGGGGAACATGCAAACTATTATTGTTTCCAGGTAGTGCCCAAAAAATCAAACAAACTTCCCTTTCCCAAAATGCAATAATAAAATCCATCCTCCGCTTTACTTTATGTGAAAAGTCTCTCTTCTTTATAATGCGCAGTGTTTGTGTAACTGAACTGTGCTCCACTAATTCAGCAGCTGTTTTGGATTTTATATCTTACCCAGATTGAGACTTAACAGTCTGCTTTGGTTGGGCTGAGATGAACATGGTTTAAATTTGACTGAACTTTGACCTCCCAGCTCGAGCTGTGTCTCGTCCCACGTGTAAGCCTCTTCACCTCCTCTCGTGTGACGAGCGACCATCACTTAAACCTCTGCGGCAATACACGGGTACAATGTATCACGTGTGATCTTAACACTTCATTTTCAGCAGCACGTCACAACTCAGCCTCATCCATCACCTTCAGCTCATCCTTGCCCTCCTCTCATCCATCTCTCTCATCACTTGTTTCTCTGTCACTGTCTTCTCACTGCTTTGCTTTCCGTTATTTATTTTGCACTACGTCTCCTCTAGACGGATGCCCAGTCTTCCTTCTGTTGTGCCACACATCCATTCTCCATCTGTTCTTTTACCCCCCATCCAATTTATTCTGACGCCCATGTGCCCCTCCCTCAGTCTCCTTTTCTACATTTACATTTTCAGTCACTCAGAGCGCAGACACTGTTGACATTACTTTAAATTTACAAGCAGATAAGAGGGTTAATTTTATGCTAAAGCCCAAATAAACCAGACAGTCAGCTGGATTTGCGGTTCAACCAGAGCCACCAGAACCCTCAGCAATGACAAGAACCCAGAATCTATACACCTGTATTTATAAACAGACAGGCTATGTCATAAATATGTCATAATAAATACTATATAAAGGACAGAAAAATGATAAAAATACTTAAAAAGCCAGTATACAGACTTGGGTTTGGTGTTGATGGACACTATTGTCCTGCAACATTCACACAATACAACTGGAGGAGAAGCTCACAACTGATAAGTCTGGATTGTTCTGACAGCTCAAAAACTAAATGTATAATGAATCAGAAAAGCCGTTTCTTTATTTGTGAAGTTTGAAAAATATAAAAATAGCATCAATTTAGTTGAGATCCATCTTTTTAAATTTCTTACTGCTCTTTCTTCATTTTTAAATGCGTAGTAAATGCGCCACCTCTGTTCTGTAAACTGTACAAGTCAAATCAAAATTTGATTTTGGTGAATGTAAGAAGCAAATATCACTGTTTTCCTTGGGAAATTCCGGATCATTTTTCATCATAATTTCTTCATGTTTGAGTCATCTGTGTTTTGAATGATGAATTTTAGAGAACTTTGAAACAAACAAATGGCCGACAAATTAATAGAAAAAACAACAATGTAGTGTCTCGCTATGGTGTTGGGCCACCCTGGTGTATATTGTACAAGTCTGTGAAACTGTTTTTGGAGGGATAGAACACCATTCTTCTGGCAGAAAATTCTCATGATTTTCATGATTTGCTGATGGTGGTGGAGACACTGCGGCTCAAACTTTCAAAGCCACCAGACCCCCTCACCGCAGGGGTCGAGCAGTGTGCACCGTTCTCCTGCTGCTAGCTCACTTGTGGAGAATATGATGAGGGATGACTTATCTGACTCATTTCCACATATCCACTGCCACTGAAATCACAGTTGTGTGGCTCTGTGATGCTGGCAGGGTTTGGGTCCACTTGTCAGGAATCCAATGATGTCCTGATCAGGATGAAAACGCTTCAGTTGGTGCCTCTCAGAGTTTGATTAGCTAAACACATCTGATTTGTCACTGTGGTACTCAAGGACCAAACTTGAGAACCACTGATGTAAAAAATTACAGGCTGTGTTATACACCAGATCTCAACCAAACCGACATGTTAGACAGCTAATCATCAAATAAGTGTTTTGCTTCTCTGCAAAACGACTCAAGGTGTTCCCTTTCAAATGATACCACAGGCCATCAGATGATTCATTTAGCCAATGAATTTAAATAAAAAAAGAGTATGGAAAAATACTCCAGTAATGCAATGTTTTAGTATTGATACTTTTACTTCAGTTAGGGATTTCTTCTTCTGCTTCTGCTGGCACCAGCTATGAGCCAAAGTCATTATCACAGCGAACAGCAGCACAGCAGGACATAAATCAATATGAAACAATGTCCTGCTGTAAAAGGAAATGGAGTTAATTTGATGCCGCTGTCATCATAGGGTGACGCCCCTTCACTCCCCCGTACCCCACCCGCTACATTTATACCTCTGTCTGCTTCTTCAC